>CANSNZ010001265.1:0-104506 GCA_947646795.1 Beta lomatogona | reverse complement strand
GGACTTATTGGACTCCAAAGGGGTGAGTAAAATCCGGTCGAAAATATTTGGACTCAAATTTAGTCAGAGTCAAGTCCAAAAAAATTTCAGTCAGTCAAATCGACAAGTTTGTTGCGGGTAGTTGAACTCTGGACTTTTAGCGGTCCGCTTACACTAGTTAAGGCTATGGTGTTTTGATGGGAGAGAAGGTTCTTCGGGAGCATTGAGCACCATGTAGGTTTGCCTATGTCACAACATATACTGAAAATTAAAATTTAAGAATAATAAAAATGGATAACTAGAGTTTTGGATAAATAAATAAGGATTTTAGTAGTCAATAAGACTACAAATAATTATTATATTATACTTCCTCCATTTTTTTTACTTGCATCATTTATCTTTGCATAAGGACCAAAGGAGAGAGATAGAGAGAGATAAAAAAGAAACTCATGTGCTAGGAGAGAAAAGAGAGAATATATTGCCAAAAACATAAACGATACAAGTGATAGGGAACTGAATTCCAAAAGTGGGGAAACGATGTAAGAAAAAAACTGAGGAAGTATAAACTAGTTAACCGTAACTTTAGATATACAATTCAAAAAAATTATACTTTTATACCCTTAAATATAATTCGTCTCAAAATATACTTGAAATACTTTTATACCCTTGAATATAATTCGTCTCAAAATATACTTGAAACTAAGACCCATTTCCCTTATATATTATTTTAGGATCTTTCACGAGTTTTGAGAAGGCTACATAAGAAATTATCAAATCTTGACAAATGAGATAAAGAATAATAAATGAATTAATAAAGTTCTAGTGCCACATATATAAATTTCTCGAATGAGATTGGAGACAATACTTTATTAGAATTTAAGTTTTTAATCTTATATCGATGAGAATATCTTTTTTTTTTTTTTTGACAACGGGGAAAATGTGCATTAATTAAAAGTGGAAGTACATGCATAACACTAATATAGCCAAACAAACACAAAAAACTAAAGCGAGCGTTACTCGTTCTTACATTGCAATTACAAAAACAGAAATAACTTAATCTAGGATAAAACTGGCTCGATGCGGAGGTCTGAGTTGATATATAACTATAGTGAAACGCTTCTTCCGATGAATGACGATCGCCGGAACCCTGACGAAAAGAGTGGGAGGGAGAGGGATGATTTCACAAGCGGGGCAGCAAAGCAACAGCGAGTTTAGGAACTCGCAAGCAGGGCCAATCCCGAGTGATCTTCTATCACATGGGAGTCTACGACCGAGGTTTCCTAGAAGAGTCACATTCATGTGTGACTCGATACCCTTTTGAAAGGGTATTGAAGGCTTCTCCTTTGATGAGAAGCTCAAATGAGTTGACGTCTATATAAACCCAATTGACAAATTGGGGAGTCAGTCTTCAGATATCGTTTTGTCAAGGCAATAATTGTGGAAAATTATTACCAAGTTAGAATGAAATCTAACGAATGTTAGATCTCGAAGAACCATCCGATTTTCAAAATCGGATAAAACATACCCCATCCACGAAATCTCTTGCCACGCAAACCCCAACCAATCACATAACCCGAGATCCAACATCTTGAAGATACATACAACCTCCAGCATTTAACAAAAGTAGCAAGCGAGTGAAGATAACAAACAACAAACTCATGATAACTCAATCAATACCTAAACAACGAATGCCCACAACCACCGGTAAACGAATATCTTGGAGCTATAAGGATACAATCACATACTTCATAAAACAAGCTATCATAGAGATAAAAGATAGAATATCATATCATTTGATTAAAATTATATGGCTAAAACTTTTTAAATGAATAATATATGAAGATATACGAGACCATTTTTAATAAATATAGTCTTTTTTTTATGTTATATATTTAGTAACCTTCCACTTTCTCATCTTTACCATCTCAAATAAATATATAACATTAAAAAGACTATATTCATTAAAAAGGTACCACTTATGATTTGATAATATTCTCGGATAATTTTTTCCTGCTTTTTACATCAACGACATCACATGCATTGAGTTTTCGATATAACCAATATACCTTATTATAGATTGATTTTTACCAAAATCTTATGAAGATGAAATTTTTGGATACATTGTTTTTTGTAGTTTTTATAATAAATAGACGTTATGCAACACATGGACATTGCATAACCCATACCCAGTTCTCTTTATCTAACTTTTTTAGTTGTTCAAACCATCAATGGTAGGATAATTTTTAAAACTTTAGTTTCTTTCAAGGAAATACGTATTGTGCTTCACTTTTTTTTATCAATCCGACTTGCGCGCGACCCGGTCCACGTTAACATTAGTGTGCATCGAGGCCAAAATCACGTATTATTTCTAAACAACTCACTATATCATGCGAAAACCCACTATATCATGCAGAAACCCACTATATTATGCAGAAACTCACTATGTCATTCAGAAACATAATATATCTTACATAAACTACATCATTTTTAAATAATCCACAATATCATTTAAAAACCCACCATATCATAAAAAACTCACTATATCGTTGAGAAACATATATACTATATCATGTAGAAACTACATCGTTTTTGAACAATCTACTATATAATTCAATACTCACTATATCATACACAAACTAACTACTACATAATGCATAAACTACATCTTTCTATAGGTTAAAACACGTGTTACGATATACTACACAACCTACATAAACCTCGCATGTTAAAACATTAAAATCAAATCCTCCACTATATTGCAAATAATTTCACTATATGTTTTTTCGTTAATAAAATACACTATATTGTATATAAGTTCACTATATCTCTATAAAAACACACTCTATGAAGTTAATATCAATGACCAACCCGGTACACACTAAGTTAGTGTGCACCGGGTCCATTTAAGTTTTTTTTATATAAGGAAAGAAAACTATAATACCACTTGATTAACCCTTTTGGATGAAATCCAATGACTTATTTTACTTAATTATTTCATTGTTTTTGTACTTTAACCCTATTATAATGTTGAATATTGTACCAAGGATGTCTTGGCCTAGTGGTTAAGATTGAGGTCTTTGTGAACAATAGGTCACGGAGTTCGAATCCCCCTTCCCCTTCTTTGTACTTTGCATGCCCGTGGCTCATATGGATCAAAAAAAAAAAAAAAAGTAATGTTGAATATTGTATTGAAAAAAAATGCTATCCTAGAATTCCAACCATCGCCCTATTTTGAATGAGAGTACCTGATCACCTACTCCTCACACTCACCTCTCCTAACTCTTCTTGCTCTCCACTTCCAAAACTCTCCACCAACTTGCTTGATAGAAGTTTTCGCTATTGGGAATATGAAAGGACGAGATATGGACGCTAATCGAGGTTTTTTTTATTTTACAGGAAAACAACTAGACGCATGAAAAAAATATGTCTCAACCGCATGGACCAAACGTATTAAATACATCCGGACCATGATCCAAAAGTATTTAGGGTACATCCGGACCATGGTGCGAGACGTATCTAGGGTACATCCGAGACCATGGTGCGGACGTATTTAGGGTACATCCAGATCATGGTGCGAGACATATTTAGGGTACATCCGAACCATGCCCTAGATGTATGAGAATTATGTCTAGGCTCGTGGTCCGCACGTATGAAAATTAAGTCAAGGTTGTGGTTCGAGACATATGAAAATTATGTCAAGATTATGGGTTAGACGTAATTTCCATTCGATCTGGACTCCGAACCATGCCAAGACATTTTCATACTTTTGTTTTTTTTTTTCGGGCAAATAAAATAAACTTATTAGCGAAATGGACCTTTTTCGGGATGGTGGGACATTCATGCGGTAGGCGAACAACGTGGCTATTTTCTCGGCAATGGCACTCGATGGTAGTGGGTGGAAAGATGGTGGTGGCAGTGGAAGTAATGTTAGTGGTGGTGGTATGGTGTTAGTGGTGGAGGTGTATGTTGATTGATGGGAGAGAGTGTGTGAAAAGTTAGAAAAAGGGCGTGGGGTATAGTTGAAAGGATTATTGGCAATATAGGGGGACATTTAACAACAACCTATTAAGTGAAATAATTATTACTATTAAAATATGGAAAAAACCGCATCGTGCAAGTTTTAATAATAATAACTGATGCCTCGGGTCAATTGTAATAAACAAATATATAATTATTCATAGATTTCATAGTTCATTTTTTTGTGTGTATTTTTTTGTCCATGAGAAATTGAAAATTTGACGTCATAACATGATAATAAAAATAACCTTAAAGGTTTGAAGTTGAAAATAATAGCTTAAAAGAAATTGGGGTAGATAATATGTCATCAATAGTGTCTTGTTAGTATCGTAATATTAGTGTTAGAAATGTAATTATTACTTGTTTAAGTCTTTTTAGTTAAGTACAATTATTATAAGACTTATCATATTTTATTTGAAATATTAGACAACCGAGTTATAAGTGTATTGATGGTAAAACTCTCACTTTTCATTGCAAAAGGTCACGTGTTCAATACCTTGTAGTTACACAATATTTATATATTTTAAATTGAAGAGTTCACATGGATATTAAGCATTTGCAATATGATTCGAGGAGAGTGCCACGTGGCATGTAGGCGTCCTTAGGAATGCCTTTTTATATATTTGTATAGACTAGTATTTTGGCCCAGGTGACGCCCTAGTTAAGATTACGCTTATCAAATATATTATTATTCATAAATTTCTTAATTGATTCTATTAGCTTTTCGTAATATTCTATCTAGTGCGAAATTAGAAAATGGACGTTATGACATAATAAGTTGTTCAAAAGAAATTCTAATGAATTGGGGATAAAAATAACGATTTCATTGGAATTTGGGTAAGAGAATTATATTACTTAATAAAATGGTTAAAAAGATCAAAAAGCTTGTCTACATGTTTTTATAATTACATACTCCCTCCGTTTCTTTTTAATAGTTACACTTTGCCTTTTCACGCTTGCCAATGTAAATGTTTGAACATTAATATCTCTAAATTTGCATTTGTAAAAACTATAAAAAGTTGATATTCTAAAAGTACTTATCGAGACGAATCAAATAAGATCCCACATGATTATATTTTTCCTTGACCATTAATCACAAATGATAGTCAAACACAAAATTATGAATAGTGTCAAAACTCAAAGTGTAACTATTAAAAAGAAACGGAGGGAGACTTTATTATGTTTTACTTTAAAACATTAAGCATTGAAAGTATAATGGATTAGTGGTTAAAGTCTCACATTTCATTTCAAAGATCATGTGTTCGAATACTAGTAACTACACATTGTTAATATTTTTGATTGAGATTATAAACATGTGTATTAGAAGCTTGAGAAGAGTGCCACGTGGCACCGTTCATTTGATAGGAATGCCTTTTAGTATATTTGTATAGATAATAGCAATGATTACATGAGTATATAATAAGACGTTTGATTAATACGTCGAGTTAAAGTTAGATTTCCCAACCCAATCACTAAATTAGTTAGCGCCGATTCGATATCACCGTCGCCGCTTTTGGTTTTATGCTTGTAAATGTCATATGATATAAGTGGTATAATAAACTAAAAATTAATCAAAGTTTTACTAATCATGTCAAGTTTGAAAATTGACAACAATAAATTAGGTTATACTCCCTCTATTTTTTTTATCGTTCTCATTATCCTGTGCACGTCTCGTAATGTACCTTTTTAAACTTAAATATCTTTCATTATATATGAATAAAAATTATAACGATTGAACATTAATAAAATACTAATTGAAACGAATCAAATAATAAGATTATCTCTAAATAAGTAAGTATGAATAGTATCAAGATTCCAAATGAGAAAGATAAAAAAGAAAGAAAGTATATGTTTATTTGTTTTAAAAAAATCAAAACTTAAAATGATAATGAACTTTCTGTCAAAAAAAAAAGATAATGAACATGCTCTTAAATTTGGATTTGAAAGATCTTTAGTCGTTTATTATCAACTCAAGCACGTACCCGACCATTAACCAACCGTCCAGGCTCCAGCCTTACACAGGAAAGTCATAATCCGTGTTACTGAGAAAGAAATGTATGGCCATATGATTCTTTATTGACTTGTGATCAAAATAAAAAGGAAGACTTTTTTTGGAGTACTCTTTTGAAACTGTGAATGTTAGATTTCCTTTTTCATCCTTTATAAAGGTAGAATAATTCCTTGCCTTTGTTTAGGCTGAACTGAACCCAGGAGGGGAGAGGGAGAGAGAGAGAGAGAGAAAGAGAGACAGAAAATTACTTTAAAAGTTGGGTCTCAGTAGTCGAAGATTTTTAAGCTTGAAATAGCAGCTTTCAGTCTAACATCAATACATCATCTTAAAAGTTGAAACTTTAATAAAATAAGAACATCCATTTATTTATTTTTTAAATCTGACCGCCCTTTTATTAATTTTTCCTTTATATTCTCAGAAGATAAGCATTTTGTGGAACTCTTCAACTGCTTCTTTTGCCTTTTCATTCTGGTATTTGTTCTCTTCTCTAATTCTGTATAATCATGTTTTATGTTTCTGGGTATGTTATGATTTTTACTTTGGTGGGTTGTCATTTTTTTTTGGGTGTTTTTATATTGAGAATATTGATTGAATCAGGATTTACTGAACTGGGTTAGACTTGGTTTTGAATTCATCATCACTTTTAAGTATGAATAAAGCAAAACAGTTGACTATTATTTTGTTGTCTTTTTCACTGTAACTTTTTGTTTTGTTCTTTAGTTGAATTTAATTTGCTTTTGCTTTTGAGTTGCTTATGTGTGATTGCTATGTTTTGATCAAAGAACTACGGAAAACATTATAGATAAGAGATGAAGTACAGTGACTATATATCTGTATTCATATTTAGCAATATTGCACATGAAATGAGTGGTTTTTGCAGTGTCTCATCGATGAATTCATCATTTTTTTCTGTTTTTGATGCTGGAGTATTTGGTGAAAATCTTCAAGTGCATCATCAAATTCATGGAGATGTGTGAATGAATTGTTTATATAAGAGTTAGGTTTTTTTTTGTTGGTTGCAAAAAGTGAGAAGTGGGTCTAATAATGGACATTATGGAGGGTCTCCAGAGTGTGTTTTCCAATGTTTAACTTGCACCAGTTTTTGAGAGAAAATGAGCCTAGAAATTAGAACTACTTCTTGGTGTTTGAAATCTCATTTTTTTTTCTTTAAATTTTTGTTGCAAAAGTGGGGTTGGTGGAACAACCCTTTTTATTTTCTCTGGTTGGACACTTAATTTAAGCTTGAAATATCTTGGTTAGCTTATTTTGTTCTTATATATGGGTTTCATTTTTTTATGTCCTGCAGCTGATTGTTAGATTTGGAGTGTTAATGATACTTTGAGGTACATAAATTGAAGCCGAAACCCTTGCAAGTCTTATGCATGTCTGACACTGTGGCAATCGCCGAAAATGGGGGAGGAATGGTATTGGGTCCAATGAGAACTCAGTCTCTTGACGTCTTTGCTTCAAGTGTAAAACAAAACAATCCTGCTGCATCAAATGGGGAAATATCTCGCACTTCTTCCATGGCTTCTGGATTTCGGGTGGGAGAGATCTTTCTACCAAATGGGGAATCTTATTCAGGGTCTATGCTTGGAAACTTGCCTGAGGGTTCTGGGAAGTATGTCTGGTCAGATGGTTGTGTCTATGAAGGTGAGTGGAGAAGGGGGATGAGACATGGGTGTGGCAAGCTTAGCTTCCCTTCTGGAGCAGTTTATGAGGGTGAGTTTTCAGGCGGTTATATGCATGGCCAAGGAACATATATATGGCCAGGACATATGACATATAAGGGTCGCTGGAGACTGAATGTTAAACATGGACTGGGATACCAAGTTTATGCCAATGGGGATGTCTTCGAGGGCTCCTGGATGCAGGCGTCCCCAGAAGGACCTGGAAAATACACATGGGCTAATGGGAATGTTTACTTGGGACATATGAAAGGAGGATTTATGTCTGGAAAAGGTAGCCTTACTTGGACTAATGGAGATATGTTTGAAGGTAGTTGGTTGAACGGAATGATGCACGGTGTTGGAGTATATACATGGAGCGATGGTGGTTGTTATGTGGGAACTTGGACACGTGGATTAAAAGATGGGAAGGGTGCATATTATCCGAAAGGTAGCAAACTTCCAGCTGCCCAAGAGCTCTACCTAGGGGCTTTAAGGAAGCGAGGAGTGTTACCGGACTTTAAGAAGCAGAACCAGGTGTCTCATCTTCATCAAGCGTCATCTGTGAACTTGGAAAATTTCAAGGTTGGCAGGAGCCGTGAATCTCGTCGTCCTCCAATTGATAAGCTTTCAAAGCGAAATCTGCTAAATTTAGAGCAATCTCGTGAGAGAAACATATCTCTTGAAAGACGTTGGAGCCTTGAAGTCTCAATTGAGAAGGTGATTGGACATGATACATCATCTAGTTTCTCTGAATCTGTCGCAGAAGGCAGAGAAAAAGAGGTTGAGACAAACATTCCAATCCTTGAGCGGGAGTATATGCAAGGTGTTTTAATCAGTGAGATGGTGGTTAATAATTCATTTTCGCCAAGGTCTAGAAGAGCAAAAAAGGAGGCAACGAAAACTAGCAAAAGAGGTGAAGAGACCAGGTGAAGCAATTATTAAAGGTCACCGAAGTTATGATTTGATGCTCAGTTTGCAGCTTGGTATAAGGTATATTCACCTTCTCTACTCTGTACCAGCACAGTTGTTCATAGTTCCTGATGCACTTTTTGCTTACATTTTAGGATATTTACGACACATATAAGATTTGACAGCAATGTTCTGGAGGGTATCTGCTACGAATTAAGTAATTAAGATAGCTTAGACACCATTAATGGCAGATTATAAGGAAGAAAAGAAGGTTTTGATTAATAAACTGGAGTTACAGTAATGATAAAGGATATTCAAGCTTTCTAGAGGCTTGATTCTCTCCCAACGATCTTTTAGAAGATCGCCCAAACACTCATCAGTTTTCAACATACTTTGGCTCCCCCTAATATGCCCTAACAAACTATCTCCTTAATTATCTTCTTCAAGCTACTATCAACATATAACTATTTCCTAAAATGCCCCTCTCCCTTCTATCAGTTCATTGCAGCATTAGTTATGCGTATGCCCGAGTGCTTTTCCATATTTTATTTGGATTCTTTAGGTAAAAATGATGTTCTTCCTGGAACCTCAATCCTTCACCCATTTTTGAACTTCACATTCCAGCTGGTGTTGGACAATCATCTTGCTAATCATCTAACCAATGTCCTGTTGGAAGAGTACCAGAATTGATTGTTGTGTCAGGAACCTTCTCTTATTCATGATGGCGTTTTCTTCAGTAAACCATACTGAACTTGCATTAGATTTTGGTCAGATATACTGTGGGAAAGATCACCCCCCATACAAAGACGGGAAGTTCGAGCATCTGATTTTGGTCCACGTGCGAGCTTTTGGATGAATTTCCCTAAAGAAGGGTCACAATTGACACCCCCTCATCAGTCTGATGACTTCAAATGGAAAGATTATTGTCCAATGGTTTTCAGGTTTGTTCTGGACTCTTAACTTTTCGAGAATTTGTGGAAGCATCTTTGCTTATACATTCTACTTCAGAAATTCTTTATCCTTAGTCTTTTAAGAGCTCTAATCCTTGATTGTAAATTCACGTGTTGAATGATTCTATTGAATTCAAGAACTAATCCAAGAGTTTTAGAATTTTTAAAGATAACCGTGATTATATTGCAATTGTTTCTATAATTGTTGTTTTACGCTAGTATTTCTGTGACAACATTTTTTGCTTCAAATACAATGACTTATTGGACATGGCTCCGACTCCAAATATCAGTTTTGGTGGGGACAAATGTGATGATTAAGTTATGTTTTCTGCCAGAGGCTTTTTCATGCACTTCAGCTGTGGGGTTATTACTTATTAGCATGTGTTGCTGTCAAATTTGCCATGATAGCCTTGGAGTGGATGTCTTTTCCATGGACCCATATATGTTAGGTTTACATGGTTGTGGAAGATTAAGTTCCTTAAAGTGGTTAGCATCAGGCCTTTTGCTTGCCACTGACTCAGTGACTCATGCACATGCCTTTTACTGTACCATTTCTCTTTTCAAATGGTCAAGAAAAGAATTGCTGTTATTACTGTGGTAAGGGACCCACCAGGGAACCTGGAGGGAAGGGGAGTAAAGGCAAATTACATAGTTAGCTTTAGGAGAGTCAAAATCTGATTTCAGGCATGAAGCTGGTATGAGAGAACCTCCATGATCTTCTCTTCTGAAAAACAGTCAATATGCTTAAGTTTCTTTTTCTGGGAAGTATGAGCTTTCTGCAAAACATTTGTAGAGTTATATTGGTAACTTAAGATTTCCTTCTGTGATAAACATGAGTAGTTCTATACTTCTATCTCAAATGTGTTAAGTTTGCATTTTATCTTTGAAGCACAACTATAGGCTGAAGATTTATTACTTGTGCATTGCGTAATGGGAAACATCTCTCTCTCTCTCTCTCTCTCTCTCTCTCTCTCTCTCTCTCTCTCTTTCTCTCTCTCCCTCTCTTTCTCTCTCTCCCTCCCTCTCTTTCATACTCTCAATAAGTTGCTTTGTTAAATTGGCTAGAGAATGGATCATCCGCTTTTATACTGAGAGGCTAATATGCTTGCTTTCTTTAGAAACTTAAGGGAGATGTTCAAGATAGATGCTGCAGACTACATGATGTCCATCTGTGGAAATGATGCCCTAAGGGAATTGTCATCTCCTGGGAAAAGTGGTAGTGTCTTTTTCCTCTCTCAAGATGACCGTTTCATGATTAAGACACTGCGGAAGTCAGAAGTAAAGGTTGGTGCTTAGCTTACACCTTATATCATGTCATTGATTTATATATTTCAGCTTTCTTCCGTTGTACTTCACCTTTTGCATGTTTTAACTTTAATTCTATCCTAATCAGAATTATGTATGCGTGTGACCGGATTTCGTTTTATGGTGTAGCATTTAATCTTCAGTTGCTAGAACCATGTAACCTTAAGTCCTTAACCATCAGTGTGAAGCTCCTAGTAATGTTAGCCTTGATGTGTTTGATTCCAGATTTCTTGTGTGTTTGGAAACTATAACAATTAGAGGCTCCTATTATGCATGCAACAAATTTAAAATCTCGATGACGTCATTCGTTATGACTGGCAAATTGGTAATAATAGGAGTGTTCAAACCCTTGTTATGTTGAAGGGAACATTGTTATAACGATAGCAATGATGGCAGCAATACTTATATAATCATTCAAATATGAGTAAGCAAAATCTTGTACGAGACAGCTTACTATAACTTATTGTAAGACAAGTATGATTCTCTATGTTAAGGGATAACTTTTTCTAGGGGTAACTTTTGACATCTTTCAATATGTTAGTATGAGACAATTTCACTGAAGACTCACTTATAATAGAATGGTAGTGGTAGACTAAACAAAAAGAATTAGGTGAGGTGGCCTTAAGTTAACTTATTGAGAGACATTAACAATTATCCTTAATAAAGTAAGAAGGCACCCCTTAAATAGAAGAATCACCCCAATCTCACAATATTCTATTGTAGGTCAATCTCTTAAAAGATTTTTTCTAGACCAAATATATATAATACAAGAATAATAACATTTATGAAAGCAAATGGGGTACAAGATTAACACTGCTACAATAGTTAGTGTCTTGGGAATGGGTGTCATTCTAAGATACTTCCTCCATTTTGTTGCAACATGGGGGGCAGGGGAGGCACAAGTTTTAAGAAGTGGAGAGCAAAAGAGAGAAATATAAGAGGAACCCATGTGAGGAGGAGGGAGATTCGGAGAACGCGTTACCGAATAAAATAATATTGCAACTAGATTGAAACATCCTGAAAACAGAAATGTTGCAACTAATATGATACGGAGGAAGTATGCTTTTACTTTCTTTCCCTACCTAATTTTGAAAAGGTTGTCCAAAAGTGTGCCACAGCACCAACTCACATGTTTCAGAATTCTAAAATCATAGTTACCCGTGGGGAAGGGGGGGAGGCTGATGGAGGGTTTAGCAAATTAGCTAACAGAACCTGCAGTATTTTGCCAATGTATTTCATCATCTCATCTAATAAGCTAATCAGGTTCTGTTTGTTAATCGCTTTCGATGGAACTGATAATTTCTACACCACAACAGTCAGTTGGAGGAAAATTAGTAAGCCATATACCACTGATTTAAGTTCCCCTAAACATGGAACCTTTAAAGCTTGAATTCCAATTTGTATTAAGTAAAATGTGCAGGTCTTATCTCCCCAAGCACTACCCTTAGTTCGACCTCATCTGTCTGTTGTGATATTTGTTATTCTCGTTATTCTTATGTCTTAGGATGAGAACTTGGTATATTTGGTTATTGACTTGAAAGGTTTAAGCTGAATCAAGCCTCAACTGGGATGTTTATGAGCACTATATTTGCTGGAAATGATCAAAGGTAACTAAGTTGTATTCATTTTCAAGGGCAGCAGAAGTATGTCAAGTGTGCTTGAGTAATATCTGAGCTTGTTGGCATAGTGAGATAATGTATTCCTGTCTGTTAGAAGCATATGAGACTGTTGTACATGTTTGAAAGTTTTTTAATGAACATGGGACTTGGGAGGCATTGCCATTGATGCTTTGCTTGCTTCGTTGCTCTAATTAGCTTGTTTAATTGTATAATACACTATGCCAATGACTACTACTGCATTACTAGATTAGGTTGAAAGTATTAAATATAAATCTGCTCTTATCTTATGCAATTTTGTTTGGACACTATGATGAACATCTACTGAAATTGTGCACCGGTTTAGGTTCTTTTGCGGATGCTTCCTCAATATCACCATCATGTTCGTACATATGACAATACACTTATAACCAAATTTTTTGGTCTTCACAGGATCAAGCCTTCTAGCGGTCAAAAGGTAATTTATTTGACTATTTTGGTGTTATAGGATAAACTATCAGTAGAACCTATTTCCTAAAGCTATTCTATTTCATTAATTAATTATATATGTAGCAAACAGTAACATCTGTATCCTGACTTTCTATCATCGTAATGAAGTTTGTTTATGATTTGGATCAAGTCCCCAGAGACGGATTAACTTTGTTCATGATTTGCAGTTTAGATTTGTTGTGATGGGAAATATGTTCTGCACTGAATTAAGGATCCATCGAAGGTTTGACGTAAAAGGATCCTCCCAAGGGCGCTCAGCGGATAAAGTTGAAATTGATGAAAACACAATTCTTAAAGATCTTGATTTGAATTACAGTTTCTACTTGGAACCATCTTGGCGGGAGGCGCTAATGAAGTAAGTTATGATTATTGTTGAACTGTTTGTGTCCAAATTATCTAGATGACCTTTGTGATGGAAAAATATGGTACCTGGTTCTCCTTTTGTTGTTTATGTTTTTGGTTAGCTTACATCAACCATCTCACTGCCAACGTAAAAGCAAAAAGGAAACCTTGTGGTTTGAATCTGCACCTGTAACATGCAGCATCACAGTGTCAAATGTCTATTGTACAATACCAAAGTTTTGATGGATTCCCCACTCCCAGTGTTCGATTAAGACATTGACAAGAAATTACATGTCAGTTCTCTTGTGGATCGGAGGAACATTTGATAGTAAAATTATTTTAGGACGTGCCCTTGTATGAACATAGGCTACAATGTCATCCGTTCCCTGAGAATTCCGAAGACACCAAATATTTTGGAAGAGGTAAGTTGTGGAAGAAAAG
The DNA here is from genome assembly GCA_947646795.1 of Beta lomatogona. Taxonomy (NCBI): domain Eukaryota; kingdom Viridiplantae; phylum Streptophyta; class Magnoliopsida; order Caryophyllales; family Amaranthaceae; genus Beta; species Beta lomatogona. The sequence goes on along the minus strand of CANSNZ010001265.1, from coordinate 90,777 downwards.
TTTGTGGATCAGGTGGTGTGGTGAGACTGAGATAGGGTAGTTTTCTTCCAGGGTTGTGATATAGCTAAATAGGGAAATCTCGATGCTTTACGCATCACATCCTTTCAACATAGTGGAAATTGAGTTTTTCTATGATCACTTGATTCTTGAGCTAGATGGCTAAATCACAGACATCTACACCTTTATGGCTAGAAGATAATTGGAATACTCTGATCCGATTAGATTGTCTTTTATTTGACATCAGTTTCTGCTATATGTATTGAGTTTCTTGAATCCATTGTGTTACACAGGAAGTTGTAAGTTTCTCTTATGTATGATGCGGCAATTCTTACTTTTGACTAGTTCTCTATGAATCTATGCAGCCAGATTAAGATTGACAGTAAATTCTTGGAGTCTCAGCACATTATGGATTACAGTCTTTTGCTAGGAGTTCATTATCGTGCTCCTCAGCACCTCCGCTCAAACATCTCCGGTATTAGGAGCATGAATTCAGATGGTTTGGGTGTTGTAGCAGAAGAAGGTTTGTGACTAAGCTGTTATGAATTATTTTCCTATTTAATTTGACGACTAGCTTTCTCAACAGTGTAGCCCTAAGGAGTACAAGAGTTTTGGACATGAATTCTTGATCTGTGGGAAGTGGGAACTAATGCTAGTGCTGTAAACTAGTAATTGATTGGGATCCAATAGATCATTTTTTTTTTTTTTTTTTGTCATTCTTTTACGGTATAAAATCATAAATCATAATCCAATTATGGATGAAATTCTAGCAATCTAGCATAGTCCTTCGGTTACTTGTATGTTTTATATGATCACATATATATGCAAAGAAGAGAAGGTCAATCCTCCTCTCCTCCAAGTAAGGTTGTTCTTGGAGAATTATGTGCATGGTTTCTGATCCTCATTTCTACCTTTGAAAGTCTTTGATAGTTGGGGACTTGGGGTAAATTTGGACACACTCCTCTTCTTATTCATTTCCAAGCTGTTATCTTTCCTTTCGGCATCATTTAGCTTTCCACCACTTGTGGAGAACATTGGGGTTATAAGCTTTGTTCTCAAGTGACTGGCAGAGCCATGTTTATGGGTACAGTTTTGCAGGAAACTGTACCACAAGTTGGAATAACAAATCGTTATGCATACGAAGTTGGATTGGTGCACAAGGTTGACTGCATAATTGCTTACCAGAGGTCTAGTGTTCGAGCTTTGCCCTTACCAATTTATACATTGTATATGTCTCTCTAACTAACAATTTAGCCCGCTATTTTATACAGGCTGTTGCCTCAGTTTTATTTTTATCCCCAGTTTTTGTTTATATGTTTAATTAGTTCTTTGTCATAGATTTTGGAGAAACCAATAAGCAAAATTTGTCTCCTGTCAATGCATTATGGGCTTCAAAATGTGCTAGATATGGGGTTCCTAATGATCTTCAAGTGAAAGTAAATAATAATAGGCAGGACTTGGGTAGTCGGTGGACTCTGCTATGTTGTAGGTAAAACTGGCATACTACTCATATGGTCCAATTTGCACTCTTGTTTGACATGACATGATATGACGGAGGCTTAAAATTAGTAATACTAGTGGTAGAAACCCTTGAAGTGGAAGCAAACATAAAATATCTCTTATAATCACTTATACAGTTAGTGGCGTTTGTTACTTAATCGTGAAATAGAAATACAAACAACTTGAACTTGCTAGCTAGAACTTGCATCATTCTTTGTGCAATTTATCTGGACTCTGATATTTATGGAGGGTATCTAATTGCAGATACTTGGGACGATGGCATGTTTTCTTATCCTCAAAGCCTTGTTCTCGTTCCCCGAGGAGATGATAGCAGTGTTGTTGTGGGCTCTCACATTAGAGGCAGTAGATTGCGGGCAGCTTCTGCCACAGGTAATGAAGAAGTGGATTTGCTCCTTCCAGGCACTGCAAGGTATGTCATTCTCTTTCAAGGATTCCCTCCTTGTGTTCAATAAGCATGTGTTTACTTTTACTTTGTGGTGCAATGGTGGGAAGGATTTTAATCCCTTATATTGGATTCCTCAATTATATGGAGATCTCATTTGTTAAAAATTGAATTTGATTGGTTTGTTCATGAGGGTTGCAAGTTCTTTTTTTAGGCTTCTGTATAGCCGGGGACCAAGTTTTTAGCCTTTCAGTGATGCTTGATATTTCTTAATCTTTTAGATGAATTGCTTCGTGATACCCGAGGGCATGAGCTTTGCTGTCCATAGCCCTTTTTGTGTATGGTTTACACCCCTTTGGTATTACTTGTACAAAGGATCACGATGATTCGCTCACCCTCTGCTTGGGGGGGGCTATTAAAGGAGAACTGGAGAAGTTTAAGGCTTAAACACTCTGTAAGTTGATCTTCAGGGTAAGGTGCAACAAAGTAATTGTTGAGCAATTAAGGTATCTTTTGGTTGTATAATGTGTTTATGGGAAGGATATATGTGCTACGAATTAACATAGCTTAGTGACCAAAACAGTGAGATTACAGATAGAGTTGAGAGATTAAGGGAAGAAGAACAAGGTTTAAGAGGAAATCTAGTAAGATATGACTGAATTAATGCTAATCTAGGTGATTAATCACCAATTACAGCCTCGTTAATCTTTCGAGAGGAATGACACTCCCAAGCTAAGACCACTAATCACTCTCCACAATTTTGAACATACTAATCCGTTTCTAATGTTCTCTTATTTATAGTATTACTCCTATAACTAACTCACTTATTTTCCTCCACAAGATACTACTAATTGCACTACCTAATATGCCCCTCCTACTAATATTGAGTCATAGCAATATCAAATATGACGGAATTTGTAAATCAATCTTTTGAGTTTTATCATTTATTATCTGTTTGTTTAACTCTCATAATACTACAACATTTGGCTTCCAGCTGAAAGGATTGAAGTAGTTTTTAAAAAGAACCACGCATCGTTTGGTGTTATCAAATGTTTAGTATTTTTATTTGGGGAAAATATATCTCATACATCCATGGCCCTAAGAGATATTATTAAACTTTTCTTGTTATGAATTTATGATATTGTTCATTTTACAATTGTCGTCATGTTTTGTTCAAAATTGTTTTTCACTCTACTCATGCTTTCCTTTACCAACTACCAAATGTATCCATATTTCTAACAATATGTAAAGAACGAATAAAAGGGAGAAGCAGCATGAATACTTCTTATTTCTCAACTGATTGTTTGATCTTGTTTTGTCAGGCTTCAAATTCAGCTTGGAGTAAACATGCCAGCAAGAGCAGAGCGTAGTATAGAGGAGTCAGAAGTAACATGTCACGAGCTTTATGATGTCGTCCTATACTTGGGTATAATTGATATACTGCAGGATTATAACATGAGCAAGAAAATCGAGCACGCCTACAAATATCAACAGTTTGATTCACTGTCCATATCAGCTGATGATACGACATTTTACTCCGAACGCTTCCTAGGTTTCATTCAAAAAGTTTTCCCATCTAATGAGGCTGGGATGTGAAGTCAGTGCCAGTGAACAATTTTACATGAAGAAAGACAGGAGAGAGGGGGGGGGTTCTGGTCTCTTATAGAGGTACTGCCTGTGTATATCTAGTGAACGTCATTTTTTTGTATAAAGAAATGCGTTCATCTTATGGCCGGATATCGTTATCTGCATGATCATTTTTGTGCTTGCCCCATATTAACTCAAGTATATAAATATTCATATTCGTTTGTGAGTTTAGTTAAGAATTGCCTATGTAACGAACACTGTATCTCCAAAAAATATGGTTCCAAAATGGTAAAAAGAATAGGGCATAGTTTGTAAGGTTTTAATTGGTTATTAGATAAGGAAGAAAAAATTATTTGGATTTTGGAGAATTGTTCCATGTAGAACAAGAAGTATATTATGTATATATAATTATGTTGATTATTTGTACAATTATATTGGTATGAGTTCAACTGTTCATCTATGATACCAAGTACTCACAACCTTGAGGTTGTAGGATTAAGTATCACTAAAGGCACTTTAAGGACGGGGATTTCCCCAACTCCCAAGGGGCCTTGCTTGCAAAGCCAGACCGGGTTTGAGCTAAGTGAGGTTTAAATCTGATAGGGTGTCTTCTTCTTACCTTAAAAAAATGTTGATCCTTGATTTATGTACATTCATGTTGATAGATGCTCATTCTTCATTTAACCTATGTCTCCAAATATTGATGTTTGCAAAAATAATCTTTGAATCTAAATGTACAATATCAATTGTTGAATATGCAATCGGAAAATGGAGTTGCTTTTTTAAAACAAATCTTGGAGATGAACTAGATAGTAGATACCCCTCATTTTTACTAAGGCTAAGAGTACCAATCTTTCAAACCCCTAATTGTTTTACAAAATTATTTCATTGGTTGATCTAAGTTATAAATCATGAGGAGAGAAGGTTAAAAAAACACTAAAAAATTAGGAGATCGGAGAAAAGAAAGGGGAAAGAGAGTGACAGATCATTGCAACGATCCAAACTCAACAAAAAAAAGTTAGATCATGTCCATGTGGTGCATGGTGGGGAGATGAGAAATCTGCAGTGGGTTTCATGTCTGCTGCATGGCAGACATCATCCCCATTTCATCAATCTAACGGCTTATATTGTATTGAATTAGTAACGTTGCAAAAATTTGCAACGGGAATATCTACTGTTTAAATTTAAGTTAACAATATCATAATCAGTGCTGCAACAATAAGGATGTTCTCTTACCCTTACTCCCTCTGTTTTTTTTATCTTTCTCCCTTTCTCGTGTGCATCTCCCAACGCACATCTTTGAACATAAATATCTTTCATTATATATTAGTAAAAATTATAACGATTGAATATTAATAATGTACTAATTGAGACGAAACAAATAAGACCCCACATGACTATATTTTTTCATATAAATTGAAAAAAATTGAGAAGATTCTCTGTAAGTAATGAATAGTGTCAAGATTCTAAGTGGGAACGATAAAAAAACACAGAGGGAGTAATGGTCAAAAATTAATACCAAACATTTAGTGCTTGTTCGGCAAAAGTAGTTGTTGCAGTAGTGGTTAGCTGTAGTAGTAGCGGTCAGCTATTAGCTGTTGTACTAGCTGTCAGCTGTTAGATAGTAGTTGTTAGTGTTTGACTGTAAAAATAGCTTTAACTAGTATTCATTAAAAATTAGCTTTTAGTTTTAAAAAATAACAAAAATAAACTATATTTAATTTTCAAAAGCTACCCTTATCCCAAAAACTAATATGTATAGCTTTTCTAAAACACTAAAAGCTACTTCAAGCACTACTGCACCAAATATAATTTCTTCACCATTATAGAGTTTTAACTTAGTCTGACTAAAAGTTACCTCAAGAGCTATGCCGAATGCGCCCTCCATATATATGGAGTTGATGTGGTTTTATCTTGTTCCATTTTAATGAAGCTCGTTTCATTCTTATTTGACCGTGTTTTAACTCGTGTGAAGGATCTAATTCACTTTCCTCTTCCAAACCAACTAGACGGTAACAAAACAGAAGGAGGAGAGAAAGGAAGAGATGGATAGAGAGTGGGGATCAAAGCCAGGAAGTGGTGGCGCCGCCTCATCACAAAATGAAGCCATCGACCGTCGTGAACGTCTCCGTCGACTCGCACTCGAGACCATCGATCTCGCCAAAGACCCTTATTTTATGCGCAATCATCTCGGCAGTTACGAGTGTAAGCTTTGTTTAACATTGCACAACAATGAGGGCAATTATTTGGCTCACACTCAAGGTAAGCGCCATCAAACTAATTTGGCCAAGCGAGCTGCTCGTGAAGCCAAAGAGGCTCCTGCCCAACCTCAGCCTAATAAGCGCAAAGTTAATCTCCGTAAAACTGGTTTGTTCTCTTTCTCTCTCTCTCTTACTTTTCGTAATTGTTTTTTGTTTGTGTTTGTCGATTTTGTGAATTATTTGTGTGTGAGTTGCGGCGAGGAGAATAATTTAAGCTCAACTTAGGGTAGAGGATTGCTGGAACATTATCGAATTTGTGAATTATTTGACTGTGAGTTGCGGCGAGCGAGGAGAATAATTTAGGCTAAACTTGTGGCGGATTGCTGGAAGATTGTTAATTTGCGCGTTAATTGGTTTAAGGTTTTGATTTTCTGTTTGCTGGTATCTTTTTGAATTTCAGAAGGGAGAGTTGAGTTTGATTGGGCAATATAGAGCACTTCTTGGATGAATGTTTTTCGATGGAAGGGAATTTGGGAGGGTAGGGTTTTGCATTTGGTTGCTTCGTGAGTGTTAGGGTTTCCGTTTTGTGAATACATTTGATGGGAGAATAGGGGATTCAAATTTGTTGCTGAAAAGTTAGAATTGTTGTTACGGAGTATACTACACTACCATCTGGTATGTATGTTGATCCGTCTTGCTATATTTGGTGTCATACACTTGACTTTACAGTTAAACACTTCATGCCGTACACTCAACAGTCAACACACTCACATGTGTGTGGAATCCATATTGGATGCAATTTTCAGGTGGACATGGACATAGTATTTAGATGCCTGTGTCCAATATTTATGTCGAAATCCTTGCATCTAGATTTTCAACCATGGCTTGTTAGGCACATTTATATGTACCCACCTTGTGTCTGGGTAACAATAACATAAGGTTTGATTCTTGACTATATCTACTGAGGACACCTCTATGAGAGGTTTGCAGGGTTTTGGAGAGATATAGGGTTATAGGGATAACAAAATTGTTTGCTACATGTTTTCATCACTATTTTGTGGTTTTCATAGCTTATAGTTAATGTGGCTGGATGGTCTTCTGAGTTTTATTTATGGATGGATTTTAGAATCTTTCAGGACACATCTAGTTTGATGAGATGATGAGTTTGAGAAATCCGATGTATTCTTGCATATGTTCCCTACCTTTTAATTGGACTATTATATGATGTTATTAAGTCCATTTTGTCATTGTGTTTTTTTTGTTGCTTTATCTAGAGATTTGTCATGAGCTAGATGTGTGATATAGACTAGAGAGATTAGTAGAGCTATAGCTCATTAAATGGCAGAGTAAAGAGGATAACTTGTATTGATAACTCAAAAGGAAACATCTCATTACAAATCTAATCCACATTTGAGAGGTGGAGCTTTTCCGGTGACTCTAATACAAATGAATAATTTTCCAGCTGCTCATTCTATTCTCTCTGCTCTTATTTATAGGCTAGTCCTAAGTAATTTCCTCCTCCTTTCTAGCTGTACCATTTCTGACATTCTTCTGCTGCAATCATTGTACTGATGGTGACTCACTGGTGCTGACTCATAGGATTGTTCTCTGGATACTTGTTAGCTGTCATTCTTTGCTGTGGATTTCCTTTACTACCCCTTCTTACATAGGTGTTTAGTGGCCTGGTAGTAGAGGCTTGGTGTGTACCACTGTGCTTCTACTTGAACTAATCTTCTATATTCATCTGTTTCTTATAGCAGTTTATGATACTTGTCATAATTGGCTGAGAAAATTTGATCATCAATAATGAAAGTGACAGAAGTAGGATCGGTAAACTGTTACTCTGTGGAAAACTTGAGTGGGAAGTAGTCCAACAAACAGCACTGTTTATGACTTCATTCATCTAAAACTTGAAGTTTATGACAATTGGGTAGGCCAAAAAGTGACATAGGATCATCTCCAAGTTTTTGGTGTTAGATAGATTATTTTATGAACTTCATGTAGCCTCACGAGGGGGGATTCATGAATCAGGATATGAGGGCATTTATCATACTCAACCTATAGGCTTTCTTTAAATCCTTGAGGTGTTTCCAGGATGGACTTGGACTTTACCTCTATACTTCTAATTTTATTGCAAAGTAGGGGTCTCAGGTGGTGAAATATATAGAAATCTGTGCGTGATAGGTGTAGTAGAGCTGGGTTGGGTAAGTTGTGCTTACCCTGTGATTTCTCCTGTATGGTGAAGTCACAAGTGTAAGAATCATTGTAATAAAGGACAAAATCTGACTGAGCCTCTCTCACTGTAAAATGAAAACAGTGGCCTTGTCTTTTTTGCGTTTAGTGAGGGAGAAATTTAGGACAAGAGAGGAGGATTTGAGAATGAGATAGGGTATCAAAATGATTTGAGAGGATGTTGTTTTGTTTTATGGCTAATGACCGGTTGTCAGAAGTCGGTGTCCGCTTATTACGTAAGGCTCCAAGATGCTGGTGGAAAGGTTATTCAGCATATTAGATGAGCAATAATGGGTGTGGCTTAAGGAAGGCTCTTTGGTTCATTTAATTATGCTAATATGCTGAATAACCTTTTGTCTCTTCGGAGATGATGCGCCCTTTCAAATAAAAACATTTAGAAGTAAGGTTTGCTTTTGTAGTAGTTTTAGCAAATGGTTCCATTTCTAATTTTGAGTAATTGTATCTGAGGATTATGGTTCAATGATGCTTATAGCATTATACTTCCTCCGTTTTTTTAATAAGTGACACTGAGAGAAAGTTGGGCAATAGCAAGGAGCCTAGAGGGAGAAAGTGGGGACCACTTGTTTAACTAATAGGAGGTAAGAATTAAGTTGGTGAAACAATTAAATAGGGCAAAGATGTAATAAACAAGTTTTACCACTTTGAGCTATGTGAAAGTGACATGTCCATAAAAGGAAATGTGGTCACTTAATTAAAAAACGGAGGAAGTATAATGTTTTAACTTGTATGGGCCTTTTTTTTGTTTGAATTAGATATGCATGTCTGTCAGACATACTTGTATATTGATTCATTTAGAAAAAGGAAGTTTCTCGTAGCTTGTGAAAAAAGATGGCTTGTAATTGTCTTTTCTTAAAAGAAATAGAAAATGAAATCTGAAGCACGAGAGCACATGTATGTTTAATACTTGATGTTAAAGTGATATTCTATTGGCTTGTTGATGCCTTGATTTGCTGTGTGTCTATGCTTATTGGTCGCACAATATTATTCTCCCTTTGTCCTGAAAATAATTATCACACTATCAAGGACTAATTTTGATTAAAAAAAATACCTTTTGCAATAGTTGTGTCCCTCCCGTCATCTATCCGTCATAGTGTTCAATTGAGTTTATGTCAAGAAATCCAATTATAATATTTTCTGAGTTTAGAAAATGTGATAACTGACAGCTTTACACCTTTATTTGGTTGGACGGAGAACGTTTTCAGTGGAAAAAGATATTTCCAAAGGAAAGCATAATCGTAGAATTGGTTCCTTGCATGATAAGTTAGAGAGAAAAGAAGAGTGGATGAAGGGAAAGGACGGATGGGAGGAAGGAAAGCGGAAGGTTAAGAATAGGGAGAAGAACGTGGCGTTTCTTCCTTTAAGAAGGAAAATGTTTTTCATTATTGGGAGATCTATTTTCTACCATTTGGAGAACTATTTTCACCTTTTGCAAACCAAACTAAGGAAAGTGGGGAAACCACTTTTCTGAGAAAACAATTTTTCGCCTAATCTTCTACGTAACTATTATTTTTGGACAGAAGAAACATGTGCATTTAACATTTTCTTTCAACTGCTTTTTGGTGCAAAGGACTGTTTTATATTGGTTGAAGTTAGCATACAGTGGCTGTTTTCATGCCACTTAAAAACTTTGGGTTTTTGTTTGATCTCATCATTTCTTCAGTTCTTTGGTATACAAGTGGTTATGTTGAACATACATGAGCTTATTGGTACTCCTGCTTGTCTTGTATGTGATATATATGCCTCTGGCATAACTTTCTCGCTACTGATAAGTACTTCCTCGGTTTCTAAATACATGCAACATTTGCATAGTAACCGTTGTTTATCTATCAACCTTATCTCATATTCTCTCACAACTTTATAAGACAAAATATAGTCAAATGTGATCCTATTTGATTCGCCTTAATGCATGCTTTCATAGCGTCAACTTTTTACTTGTACGTAATTAAAGATATGAAGGAAAAAAGTAGTATATTGGATAGCGTTTAGGTAGGAAACGTTGCATGTATTTAGAAACGGAGGAAGTAATTTAGAACTGTTATTAGTGTAGTCTTCTGTTGATTCATGGTTTTGTACAATACCTGGTGGTTTTAACTGTCTTCTCATACTTGTAGTCAAGATTGGTAGGCCTGGGTACCGAGTAACAAAACAATTTGATTCTGAGACAAAGCAGAGGTCTCTTCTTTTCCAGGTATTGCTGATTGCATTCATATTATTACCAAATTTTGGTTTTGGACCTTGTGCTGTAAAGAGTTGCTGATATCTATATATGTGAATTCAGATAGAGTATCCTGAGATTGAGGACAACACAAAGCCAAGACACCGGTTTATGTCTTCCTTTGAGCAGGTGAAATATCAATGTTAGAAACTTTTGAAGTTGTATATGATCCAACTGCTTCTTACCTTTATTTTGTTCTCATCTTCGTAGAGGGTTGAAGCTTTTGACAAAAAGTTCCAATATCTTATGTTTGCTGCAGAGCCTTATGAAATTATAGCTTTCAAGGTAAATCTTATCGAACCTTCATTTCTTAAATCAGACTAGTCATCTTTGATGCTTCATTATTGGTGTTGATTGGTTATGAATTCAGGTTCCTAGCACAGAAATTGACAAGTCTACTGCCAAATTCTTCTCACATTGGGATCCTGACTCCAAGATGTTTACGGTAGGTCATAATCTCTTGCATTATATACAAAATTTTCGAAACGTGACATCAGAACTTTGTCCTTCATTGCATTCATCTTAAAGTTATAATCTCTTGCATTATATACAAAATTTTCGAAACATGACATCAGAACTTTGTCCTTCATTGCATTCATCTTACAGTTAATTTTCAATTTTTAGCTTTTTCTGATTCATATGTAAATTCTGCAGTTGCAGTTATATTTCAAGGTCAAGCCACCAGAAGCAAACAAACCACAACCTCCTCCAGCACCAAATGGTACTTCAGCCCCAGGGGTCCCACCGAGGCCTCTTGCCCCACCTCCTCATGCGCCTCCACCACCACCTGGACCTCCGCCCGGTGCTCCTTCTGGAAATCCTCCAAGAATGCCACCACCACCACCTCCACCATCGATGACTAATGGGCCGAGGCCGTTGCCTCCTGGTGGGGCACCTCCAGCACCACCACCTCCCCCAGCTGGGAGTGGAGGAATGGCGAACTTTACTATGGGGAACCAACTGCCTCCTCCACCCCAAGGTTTTCCAGGCCAACAGATGCAAGCACCACCACCACCACCGCCCAACATGGGCCAGTAGAGTTTTTGTCCTGTGAAGTTTCTGCTAGATGCTGTGTAAGATTGAGCTAGTGTCTGACAAGTTTTTTTGGCGGGAATTATCCCATAGTTTAACTACTTTTGTAACAAGGTGAACTCATGTTTTCAATTTTTTTTATATTAAACTCTGCGAAATGTCCTGTAATTGATGCAACTCTTCTTTTTCTCTTACAAAATTTCAAATTAAAACTTAAAGATAGTTTCTGTACCGTAGTATGGGAATGAACCCACTAAAGAATAATTTACGCACATAATCATGGGATGAACCCACTCCCTGAAACAGCTACCAGCTAGATTGGCCCTTTACAGAGCATCAGTCCTCTCTGAAAAGTTTGAAGCATGGAAAAATCATTGGGTCATTAGACGCATTGAAACAAATTGCTTGAACTAGGAGTACCAACAATTCCATATGATTAAAGATAATATTGCAACTTTTGAGTTTTTGTCAAGAAATCCTTTGAATTTTAGGTGAAGAATGAATAGGATTGAGATTTGCAACTGTACAAGTGGTTTGCATTTCTTTTGGTTCATGTGTTCGCTGCAGAGGAAGACCGAGGTATAGTAAGTGTCAAAAAGTTTTCAGAACTCATATAAATGTAATAGGGAGCACCTAGAGACGTGTCAGGTTCAAGTAGAGGCGTTTGTCTAATTATCTAGCGTCCCACTTTTTAAGTAAGTGATTACGACCAAGCATTTTCAAATTTAATATAGTGACTCAAAACAATTTATGCACAAATTGAGGAAAGAAAATGGTTGTCATTCTTTGTTTTATATTTGTTTTGGAAAAATAAGAAACCAAATAATAAACTAATTATCCTCCTAATAATGTAGTTGGATAAGTGACGGTCATCTTATTTAAGAATCAGTTTTCAAATATAGCAAAATTAAAAAAAAAAATCAAATTGGTAGGTGGAATGAGATTATAACTAAGCAAATCAAATAATAAGTTGTGGTTGTCAGGTAAACACTATAAGAATTCAACTTAGACATTATCTATTCTAATCGATTAATTCTATAGTGAGTGAAATATTGACCTCTTTAGAAATTAATTACTAATTTCTCCCATTGAACCTACAAAACTCACTAAGCTGCTATTACTACGTCCGTTTCAAATTAATCTACACACTTCACTCTGGGGGAAAACCAAGGAGAAAGTGCAAAAGTATGAGAGATAAATTAAAAAAGGTGGAGAGAGAAACTGAAAAGTGAGAGAGAAACTAAAAAGTAGGTTAAAATATTAAAAAGTGGATGACATAGGTGGAAAAAGAGGAGAAAGTAGATGTGACATGTTACCAAAAATAAAAAAAGCAACAGTGTGTAGATTAAAAAGAAACAGACCAAAAAGGAAAGTGTGTATATTAAAAAGAAACGGAGGTAGTATATGTTAATGTTGTTAAGCTTATTATTGTTAAAAGCCTATATTGTGTCCATCTCTTAGTGCAAACTCAGCAATATGATAATTCAATAGACAAAGTAATCAATTGTATATACTAGCTGCTAGCATGATAATTAAAGCCAAGGACATTAGAAATCAAATATAAAACAAGCCCTTAAAATAATCTGCTAAAGATGTTCTAACAGAAAGTTGTAAAAGTAAAACCAATGGAAACCTCTAAAACTTATTCTAGAGTCTAATAATTAATTAATCTGCTAATTATAGTAAATTCAAGCTTTAATTATTCCCAGATCTTTAAAAGCCCACTCTTTTTCTTTAGGGGATTAAAGCCGACTCTTGTAAGCTTCATGAAGACAAGACCCTATGGATTCTTTAGATAAAAACATCAAAAGGATGAAAAGCAACTACTCCAACCAGTCAACCACGTGTAATCCTGCGTAGCAATAGAATACGAGAGTAACCTCTATCAAGTCCAAAGAGGATAAATCATGTAAAACCATATCAAATGATGACAAAACATGTCATTAATTATTGCTAAGGGACAAGGGATTAGAACAGATGTATACATCACTCCCACCTTATTTTCATGCCATGATACTGAAATTGTTGTGTTGCAAAATCAGGGGTTGTAATTTGTAAATTGTAATATGTTTCGTCATTTCAAAAAATGTACCCTTACTATTCTTTCTCAATAAAACTACCTAAAGATTTAGTGGTTTGAATGTAGTAAACATAAATTTTATTTTACAGATCTATAATGTTGAAGTTCTTTTTTTTCCTTGAAATATTAAAATTTGTTAAGTTGGCGTATGAAGTAAAAACACTTGAAAGTTGTGCTTACCTAAGGGGACCGGGTTAGTTAATTTTTTCAGTTTTTTGAAAGTAGAACTTTCTAGAAAGCAATATTTCTTATATATGTTTATGTAAGTAAAAAAGACCTCTAAAACTTTTTACTTCCTATACGTTTCATGCGAACAAAACAAACACTTAAATGTGGTGGAATTTACTTGTCAAATAAAAGTAGTTGGAATCAATCGGCCTTTATATTAGAAAACCATCCCGATTTCATCATAATTATTTGTGAATCATCAATAATTATCACTATTAAACACTTTTTTTATTTTTGATAATTTGTGGATTTTATTTCCATTAAAAGAGATCTGCAAGTAATAGTACATACGCTAGTCCAAATAGAGGCGAAGCCTCGACAAAGGCAAACTTACAAACTCGTAAGGAGGACAAGGAAATAAAATCACCTAATTGACTATTGGCAAAATTACATCCAAGCAAGGAATTCAGCGTTCCTTACAAGACCCTGCTTAGCCAATGAATCCGCCACCATATTAGCTTCACGTCCTTTGTGGAAGATTGAAACATTTAGCCAATTTTTCCGGGCATTTCGGATGAAATTCAAATTGAAAATTGAGATTCCAAGGGCCACCCGAATCTTCATTACACCACCTAACAACCGTTGATAGAATTTGATTCAACTATGATGGGAAGATTTTTGATTCGATCACACGACACTGAAATCTGAAGAGCTCGAAAAATGGCAAGGATTTCGGCACTATTTATCTCAATTGGCGGAATTGGGCTCGAAAACATGCATATGAAGATGCCATTATGGTCCCTTAGAACGCCTCCAATGGCAGACATGAGTGGCAATGGTTGAAAGGTGGCATCCACGTTCCATTTGATGTGAGAGTTAGGAGGGGGTGACCAAATGAGAGGAGGAGAGAGGTCGCTTTAGGGAGCCAAGATTACCACTTAGGCCTGACCAATCAAGGCAAGTGGAATTTTGAATGATTTCGGCGCAAGAATAGGGGAAAGGATCTCCCCATCCACGGATCCACCAACTAATACGAGCCAAGATCAGGTCCTGGATTTGGGTGAGAGGGAGAGAGGTGTTGTTGAAGAGCCTTGCATTCCTTTCCTTCCAGATGGACCATAAAATGATAAAGAAGCTCGCGAACCAGATGTTCTTGAAAAAACATCCTTTCTTTTTTATCTGCCATTGCTCAAAAGCTTCACGCAAGTGTGATGGGAACACCCAGCTTAAATTCCAAAGCCGCAGCCACCAAGACCAAACATTATGGGCGAAAGTGCAGTGAAGTAAGAGATGGTTATGATCTTCCGGTTCGGATTTGCAAAAAACACAAAGAATCTCATCTTGCTGAATTATGCCAATAGAAGCTAGTTTGACCTTTGAATTTATCTTCCCAAGTAGGGCGAGCCAAGCGAAAACTTCAATACGAGAAGGAACAAGTCCCCTCCACACTCCTTTGATCCAATCATATATGCCCATAGTGATTGCAGGATTTCGCCAATTCAAAGCATATTGACTTGACTGAGAAGGATCCTGTTTTATGTGGTAACCAGATCAAAGAATCATTAGAACCAAGGGAGGGATGAACATCTTGAAGAAGGAGAGGAGCGCCTCATATTCTTCAATATCCCTTGGCCTAAGAAATCTAGACCATGTAATAGCCCAAACCCACTTGTGGCCGATCCAGTGGCCCAGTGAGGAAATTGTGGCCATCGGATTAGAGGCAATTTTGAAGAGACGTTGGAATTATAGTTTTAGAGGCCCATTACCCAACCATGAATCGTGCCAGAACAAGGCAAGAGAGCCATTACCCACACGAGTTTTAATTCTGGAATTGAGGAAGGATTGAGCATTCGGAAAATTCAGGATGGAGTTGCATAAATACCTCCATGGGCCTACTTTAGAGATAGGTTGTACATCGTGAATAGTGAAGGATGATGAATAATCATATTTCGCAGAAATAACATGCCTCCACAAGGCAGTTGGCTCCATAAAAAATCGCCACACCCATTTAAATAGGAGGCCGAAATTCCTGTGTAACAAATTACCAACTCCTAGGCCTCCCAATGTTTTGGCAACTCCACAAGATTCCAAGGAGCAAGAGATAAAGCTTTTTCAGAATTCCCACTCCACAAAAATTGCCTTTGGATTTTGTTTATCTTCTTAATAATTCCTTTGGGGATAGGAAAGAGAGACATGAAGTAAAGAGGCAAGCTTGAGAGCGATACTTTGCACAAGAGACTATCCGCCGCAAATTTTAGCCATCCATCATCCACGTTGATTCCAATGAGGGAGCTCTTATGGAAGTTTACTTGCAAGCCTGAGGCAAAATTAAACAAAATCAGAATTTTCTTGATGTTTAGTAAATAATCCAACTTTGGGGGCAAAAAAGAATTGTATCATCTCGCGTATTGCAAGTGGGTAATTTTCGGACCACCATTGCACACTTCTACACCTTCCCATAGCTTCATTGATGTAGATTTTTTAATCACCAAACTAAGAGTTTCCACAATGAGATCAAAGAGGAATGGGGATAAGGGATCCCCTTGACGAAGGCCTCGGTGGAGTTTGAAGGGGATCGAAGGAGAGCCATTCACGAGAATGGAAGCTGCGACATTCATGGTGCAAGCTTTAATCCAATCTCTCCAAAGGGGAGGGAAACCCATCTGATCAAGAGTCCAATCCAAAAAACTCCATGAAACACTGTCAAAGGCCTTGTGAAAATCCAATTTCAGGATTGTGGATTTTATTTTTTTTCGCTTGCAAGATTCAATCAATTTTCCGGCCACAAGAGCTCCATCAAGAATTTGTCTTCCTTTTACAAAAGAAGATTGATGAGGACCAATGAGGGAAGGCATAACACTTTGGAGTCTTCTTGCTAAAAGCTTAGCAATGATTTGATATGAGCAACCAACCATACTAATCGGCCGAAAGTCCTTGAATCCATCGGGATTCTCAACTTTGGGAATCAAGGCAATCCATGCTACATTCGCTCCCTTAGGCAGAATATGATTTGCCCAAAATTCTTCTACCATCTTGTATATGTCTTCTTTTATGATTTCCCAAGAGTCCTTGATGAAGCTAAAGTTGAAACCATCCGGCCCCGGGGTCTTTTGAGGGTTGCAAGATGAAACTGCATCATCGATTTCTTATCTAGAAAACGTAGCAGTGAGAGAGGAAGCCTCCAAGGGAGATATGCGCTTGAAATCGAGCCCATTAAAAACGGGCCTAGATGGGAAATCTTCCTTAAATATATTTTTGAAGTAATTCACTGCTTCTCTTTGAATACCTGCACAATCACAAACATTAGTGCCATGAACATTTAAAGAGGTGATTGTGTTTCGGCTTTTCTGGATAGAGGCAAGGGTATGGAAATATCGGGTATTTTTATCACCCTCCTTGAGCCATTTGACTCTCGAATTCTGAGCCCAAAATTGCTCCTTCCGTTTTAACCATAACCATAGGTTCTGTTGAGCCATTCGCCTTTCATTCAACCCATCTTGGTCAAGAGATTTGGAGTTCGACGCAAGATCGAGTCTATGAATCGTATCCTCCAACAAAGAAATATTGTGATCAATATGCCCCAAAACTTTGGAGTTCCAGTCCTTTAATTTGCTTTTCACCTGATGAAGCTTCTCATTGAGATGGGCCTTATCATGATGTAGCCACACCTCCTGAATGAGTTTTAAACAGCCCGGGTGGGAGAGCCACATATTCTGAAATCGGAAGGGCTTGGGCCCCCAGTTTTTTTGTAATGAACTGATCAAAAGTGGGCAGTGATCTGAGAGGCTTCTCTTTAAAAGAGAGACTTGAAGATGCGGAAAGGAGGATATCCAATCCGGGTTCACAAGTAACCGATCCAGCTTGCTTTTGGATGATCCGCGGAACCAGGTGAACCACCCATTGACGGGTGAAATTTTAGCCAATTGGAGGACATGAATGAAACTTGCAAAATCGTCGATGCCCCTTTGTGAAGCAAGGTTACTGCCTCTCTTCGAGATATCTAGGGCCTCGTTGAAGTCGCCAAGGATGAAGCATGGTGAATTAATAAGAGAGCATAATTCAATGATTTCTTGCCAAATCGAAGCCCGCTCATCAATGTCACAGGAATTGTATATGTTGATAATACATCCTTCAAAATTCATGCTTTTAACTTTGCCACAAATTGCTACCCAAATGTTTAATAACCTTGTGTAAGGATAATTCGAAGAAATCATGATGCCAAATCGTAAGAATTCCCCCCGAATTACCAGTTGAGGGACTGAACGTGAAGTCAATATGATCATCATTCCAAAATGACTTCAAAATTTTATGTTGAGGGACTCCATCTTAGTTTCCTGGATGAGTATGAGATTTGGTTTATTGACAGTGATTAGTTTCCTTAGACAGCTGCGTTTAATCCGGGCATTTAGCCCCCGAATATTCCATGAGATGACCTTCATTTATGAAAAGATTTTTTGAGGTTGAGGGAATTGCTCAAGGGCGATTGGACTCCCAATCAAGCCTTTGACCTTTAAGGACAGCATCAATCCGCAAAAAGAGTTCCGAAGGGGAACCTTGAAAAGAAAGGCCAACCAAATTGGCAAGATTCATCACATCAGAAGGTGTGACTTGATGGATGTTGACATCATATTTGTTTGGTGAAGATAGGGGGGATGGTTGAGGGGAGGGATGATGAGGGGGGGGGAGAGAGTTTTTGTTTCTTGGCTTTTTTATGGAGTTTATGGGCCCTTCTTTTGGCAATTTCAGATTTCTTAATTGAGTGAGAAATTTGGTCTTCGAAGCCCGGGGGAAAAAGGGGCCCTGACAAAGAGGAGGATGAAGAGGGGAGAGTTTTGTTTGATTTTATGAGAGGCCCGAACTTGTTGAAAGTTACCACGGGGCTCATGGGTTTTGGATGTCTATGGCCGCTTGGATTTTTCGGGGTTTTGGATTGGGCTTGCAAGGGGTGGAATTGTTTGAGCCCATTAAGGTTGACGGAAGAGTTTGAGAGTTTTTGGACTTTACTATGGAAAGGTCAGGTGATTTGACAGGGGATTTAGCTAGGGGGATTGGTTGTATTTCTGACATCTCATTATTAGGCAATAGTGAAGACTTATTCCCAAGAACTGTATTCTGGCAAGATTTTAAGGTTTGAATGTCATCATTATGAGCACGTGACTCAAGGGCGGCGCATGGAATATTTTCGAGGGGGCTTCCATGTTCCCCAGGCGATTCCATAATGACTAATGGGTTAGATTTTGGACTATGGTGAGAAGGTGAAGGGTCCGGGTTCTAATTGGTTTTGATCTAGGAAATTTCGGGGCACTATGGCCAGCAAGATTATGAAGATTAGATTGAACAGAGAGTTACCTTGCTTGTCCTTTGTATGATCAAGATCCATGCTCACCGGATGTCGAGGGTGAGAGTCATCTTCGAAAGTATAAATTGGGAAAACCGAATCATCAATCTTCAAGTGAATTTTGCAATTGACTTTAAACATGCAGTCAGTGATTAGCATAACCCTGGCACAGTCGAAATTTGAGTAATCAATGGAAATTACTCTTCCGTAGATGCTTGCAATCTTATGAAAATTTTCGTAGTTCCAAGCAACGAATGGGACTCCATGAATTCTAAGGTTAGTTTGTCTCAATTGAGGTGCCACCAAGTTGTCTATATTGCGTATCACCGCAAACCATTGGTCCAGCCATTTACTTGCAATCATGGCCTCTTTGTCTTCAATTGAGTCAAAAGTGATGAGGTGGAGTATGCCTCCCATGGGTTTGATGTTTAAACAAAGTACACCTTCCGCCAGGATTGTTTTTAGAATTTCATCTCGAAGTTTGGGATGATATTGCCACAAAGAAAGACACTCCTTTGATGAAGCTCTTGGTTGACCTTTGAGCAACTACCTTCAATTACCAATGTTGGTTCATCTTCTATTTGAGCAGGTGAGAGGTTTTCCCTGGCAGCAACGGTGGCCTCACCAAGAAGTTTGGAACTGGCCTTCCTCGAAACACTTGGGTTTTTATAGAAGAAGTCTAGGATGGGTTCTTCAATTTTATGAGCTGTGTTTAGAAGGTCATGCTGGGATGGAGAGGGGTGGATATGAGAGGGCTGGTTTGGGGAAGAGACATCCTTATAGGAGCGGTGGTCTCGAACGGATGGTTGGTGGGGGCGACGGGGACCAGGGAGAGTTTTAAGGGTAGGCTGTTGTTTGGGATTATTGATGGCATTAAGGGGGAAAATGTTTGGGTGGATTGTGGTTTCAAATTTTGCTGGTTGCACCAAGATTTTTCTTCCTTCTAAATTCACACCATTTATCTCCCTGATAGCAGCTTTTTGGGCATTCGAGTCATGAAATCGAATGAAGGCGAAGCGAAAATGGATTGATGGTTTTGGTGAGGTGGGGATAACAATATGGTCGATTTTACCGAAATTGCAAAAGAGACCACCAATGTCAGATGATTGAGTGTCCAGAGGGAGATGATTGATGAAGACAGTTTTGGATGCCGTGGGAGGGGAGATGATTTTACCGAAATTGCAAAAGAGACCACCAAGATACTTCAGTCCAGATTTCATGGGATGATGGATGAGGGGGGTGAGATGAAGAAGGGTTTTTTCTCTCGGACTCTCCCTTTCTCTCTCTAGCCAATTTCTATTTGTTTCCTCCAGTTGATTAACTACTGTTTATGCTGTATGATTTGCCATTTTTGTAGGTTTTGGTAGAGAGATGCAAGTACTTGGAAGAAAGCAAATGTGTGGGAATACTACTATTAAAACACTTAAGAGTTACAAGGGGTGTGGGCCAAATGGGGTCACAAGTACACTAGCAAAACAAGGATGATCGACAAGGTGTGAAAATATTCTAGCATTGTTACAGGGAGTTTTCGTTATGTTGCATTCTAAGGAGTTATGTACTTTATACCATGTTAATTTTGGGAGTGTTGTGGTGTAAATTGATACACTAGCAAAACAAAGATGATCGACAAGGTGTGAAGACTTCATAGCATGATTATAAATTTCAGTTGATTTTAGAAGTGTGGGTAATAATCACAACATTTTTTTCTTTTTTGATGGAAAAATTAATAGCAATTGTTGAATAAGTAGAGAAGTTGATGTAGGACTGTACATGAAAATCGAGGGAAGAGGAGATAAATAAAAAAGGGAAAATTTTGAAAAAATGGTAAGCAGGTCCATTTGGATGAAAAATTGGATTGATTCCATTTTCAAGCGGTAATGTTGTCACATTTGACCCAACAAAAGGTGATAAAATTCAAAGAAAAATTTAAAAGGTGGGAAAAATTTAAATCAAGAAAAGTAAAGGTAGTACAAGAAAAAAAAACCTTAAACTTACAGAAACTTAATATTACGAAGATATACATTGAAGCGAAATTAATCTCATTTTACATAATAGCATTTTTTTTATATACTAAGAGTTAAAGCTAAAATGAAGCACGTAAATAATGTAAAAGTCAATGTGTTATAATTTATACCCTCTCCATTCCATAATAACACCCAAAATATAGTGTTTGGTTCTATTTTTAATTTCATAAATTTTTTTTGTGATTTTTTTTTTTGATAATTTGGTTTTATTCCTTTCATTAATTAGGCTGTAAAAGCCGAGGATTACACATCCGAATTACATCACAAGGAAAGGAAATGGTGACAACAACTAAAGCTAGGCTTAACCACATTGCTCTAGTCATCTCATCTACAACCATCATGCCATGGGGTATTAGGAACTGCTAAAGCCAAGCCACGAAATCATCAAGTCTGAGAAGCCCCTGTTTTGCAAGAGAGTCTGCTACCATATTGGAATCTCTACTTTTATACACAATGCTAACTCCAGGCGAAGAGAGCAAAGTGTTTCGAATGAAGTGTAAGATGAAATTGAGGCACCAAGGACCTGAGCATTCACCATTACACCACTTGACCGCGTTTGCCGAGTCGGATTCCACTATTACTGATGAATATTGAAGATGGGAAGAGGCAAGCAAAATTTTTAATGCTCTATGAATTGCGAAAACTTCTGCGTGGTTGATTTCCATAAGGGGAATTGGACTTGATAAGAGGCACATGAATTTCCCGTCGCTCCCACGAAGAACGCCTCCAATAGCAGATTTTTGGGAAAATGGCTTTAATGACGCGTCGACGTTCCATTTCAAGAAGTTAGCTGGAGGAGGTACCCATAGAGAATCTTGAGATGAGGGAAGCTTAGTTTTTTGCTGACAAAGATGTTGGCTGTAAGACCATTGTAGGCACAAAGGGTTTCGGATTATGTCATCCGAATTGTATGGGAAGTCATCATTCCACCCTTTGATCCACCATGAAAGACGCAAGAGGACAAGATTTTGAAGATGAGATAGATTGTTTGTTACGTTTTCAAAGCATCGAGCATTTCTTTCTTTCCATAGTGTCCAAAGAATGATGAAGAAGGTGGCACACCATACTTTTTTGAAGAAAGATTTATGGCACGGGTGGAGCCATTGATGAAATGCCTCATTTATAGATGACGGGGGCACCCAGATTAGATCCCATAATTGTAACCACCAAGCCCAAAGACTCCATGAGAAGTGACAATGGAGAAGTAAGTGATTAGGAGACTCTGCAGAGAGCCCACAAAAAGTACAGACCGAATCCACAGCTGGGATGATGCCAAGACGGGCAAGCTTGGCTTTTGTATTCAACTTTTCTTGCATTGCTAACCAAGTAAAGATTTCAATGCGATAAGGGACAAGCCCCTTCCACAACCCTTTGAATGATTTATTAGAATGATGGTGCCCTGCCTTTGTGAGTTCCATGACAATCGATTTGACAGAGAAAGAACCATTCTTGCTAGGAGACCATATTATAACATCAGGTTCTAGGGGAGAGAGAACAACCTGTTGCAAAGCGGAAAGGAGGGCTTGCTGCTCAGCCAAATCTTGTGGACGAAGCTGCCTTTTCCAGGCCAGACACCACTTCCATTCAAATCCATCCCAAAAGCCCAAAGAGGAGATGGAGCCCATTTGATTTGGGCTTAGGTGAAACAGTCTTGGGAAAGCAAGCTTAAGTGGCTTCTCCCCTAGCCACAACTCATGCCAGAACAAGGTTTCAAAACCATTCCCAACCTTTTTCCTGATACAAGTGGAGATCATATTAGATACCTGGGTATTACGAAGTAGGGAGGTGCAAATTTGTTTCCATGACCCACCAATTTTGGGGCGCTGGAAGTCTGTAGCACATGTGAGAGCCTTGTAACAGTATTTGTCTTGAATCACTTTTCTCCATAATGCTTGTGGTTCATTTAAAAACCTCCATAACCACTTAAAAAGAAGACCCATATTTTTGTGTAGGAGATTCCCTACACTCAAGCCACCTAATTCTCTAGGCAGTTGGATTAAATGCCATGCAATAGGAGGAAGTGATTTCCTCTCCATTGACCCGCTCCATAGGAAGGATCTTTGAATTTTTGTGATTTTCTCAATAACCCCAATCGGCATCGGAAAGAGGGACATGTAGTACAAGGGAAGGCTAGATAAAGAGGCCTTAATAAGCACCACACGCCCACCAATTGATAGAATATTGCCTTTCCATGGTGCAAGTTTTTTGCTCATACGATCAAGAATAGGATCCCAAGATGAAATACTGGATGAGTTACATCCAATCGGGAGACCTAAATAGGTGAAAGGAAGTTCACCTATTTTGCAAAGAAGGTTGCATGTCGCCATTTGCAACTATGATTTTTCAACATTAAGCCCAATAATCGAGCTTTTATGGAAGTTAACTTGTAGTCCTGAAGCAAGTTGAAATATAATCAAGGTGCTTTTGATGCTCATGAGAAAATCAATATTAGGCGGACAAAAGAGAATCGTGTCGTCCGCATATTGTAGGTGAGAGATTTTGGATCCATTTTTGCATACTTCGAGACCATCCCAAAGTTTCAGCGAGATGGCTTTTTGAATAAGGAGGTTTAAGGGTTCAACAACAATATCAAATAAAAAAGGTGAGAGAGGATCACCTTGTCGGAAGCCGCGTTGTAATTTGATCGGGGTGGTCGGGGAGCCATTGATGAGTATGGAAGCGGAGGCGGACATTATACATGTTCTAATCCAATCTCTCCATTTATCCGGGAAGTGCATCTGCTCAAGCACCCAATCTAGGAAGCCCCAAGAAACACTGTCAAAGGCTTTGTGAAAATCAAGTTTCATGAGCACTGCCTTTGCACGATTTCGCTTGTAGGATTCAATGATCTCTCCCGCAATCAAGGCCCCATCTAAAATTTGTCTTCCTTTTATGAAGGAAGATTGATGAGGGCTAATGATGGATCCAATAACCTGCTTTAGCCTTTGGGCGAGAATTTTTGCCACAATTTTGTAGACTACGCCGACCATACTGATTGGCCGAACATTCTTCAAGCCACAGACACCCTGGATTTTTGGGATTAACGTGATGAAGGCCGTGTTGGACCCTCGTGGCAGACGACAAGAAGCCCAGAACTCGTTTACAATTTCATAGAATTCGGGCTTGATAACATGCCAAGCCTTTTTGACAAAACCAAAATTAAAGCCGTCAGGCCCAGGTGCTTTTGATGAGTCACATGATGCAACAGCATTATCAATCTCATCAGGGGTGAACTTTTCAATAAGTTTTGCGGCTTGACTTGTAGATATTTTATCAAAACCAAGATTTGAGAAGACCGGTCTATTCAAGAATTCTTCAGTAAAGATATCATGGAAGAATATGTTCGCTTCTTTTTTTATTTCCAGGGGGTCAGATATGAGAGATCCATGGACTTCCAGTTGCTCAATACTATTTTTGCGTCTCCTGATTGAAGCAAGAGTATGGAAGAACCGAGTGTTTTTGTCCCCTTCCTTAAGCCATTTGGATCGAGAATGCTGCGCCCAAAATGACTCTTTCCTTTTCATCCATCTCCACATATCATTTTGCGCAGTTCGTCTGGCGAGTAATTCCTCCTCCTTCAAATCATGGTTATTTGCAATTTGATCCAAATCATGCATGCTATTTTCACATGAGCGAATTTTTTCATCGATCAAGCCAAAGTGTGAGCTATTCCATGCCTTGAGTTTTCGTTTTACACATCTAAGTTTTTCCATGATTGGGACATTTTCTGCCTGTTTCCATGAATCTTCGATGACTTTGATGCAATATTGATGAGAGAACCAGCAGTTAAGAAAGCGGAAAGGCTTCGGTCCCCAATTTTTGATAAAGTCCGCTGCTAGCAAAGGGCTATGATCTGAGAGGTTACGTTTGAGAATAGACACCGAGAGTGAAGGGAAAGCTGTGAGCCAATCTGTGGTGAGAAACAACCGGTCAAGCTTGCTTTTAGAGTTTCCTCTAAACCACGTGAATTGCCCCTGTGAGGAAGAGATTTCAAGCAAATTCAGTTCCTGCAAAAAAGACTTGAAAGCATTCGAGCTGTTAGTGGAAATCAAGTTGCTTCCTCTCTCGCTCGCACTCAAAATTTCATTGAAGTCCCCCATCAAGAGGCATGGCAAATTCGAAGTGGCCTGAAAAGAGATGAGATCCATCCATGTTTGAGCCCTAATTTCATGATCACATGAATTGTATATATTCACGAGAGTACATTTGAAGTTTTTGGATGGAATGGATCCTGAGATAGCGATCCAATTCTTTTCACATGAGCTGGATTCCATAACAAAAAAATCCGATTGCCATAGTGATATCAGTCCACCGGAGTTTCCAACTGAAGCACTATAAGCCCAACCAATATTTTGATCATTCCATATAGAACGCATCAAATAGGGTGAGAGTTTTTCCAGTTTGGATTCTTGGACAAAGACAAAAAGAGGATTATGGGATTGGATTAATTTGCGGAGGGCACTTCTTTTGATTTTAGCCCCTAGGCCACGAATGTTCCAAGATAAGATGATCATTGAAAACACAAAGGAGGGGTGAGAGATGAGGTGGTGGGGGGATTATGGTTTGGTGCACTCCCAGTCTTGCTTTTGACGGGATAAAATATTCTCAATGCGAAGGCGAAGAGTGGCGGGGGATCCATCGAATTTAAGCTCGAGCAGGTTTGCAATTCTCATCACATCAGAAACATTGAGACAAATGGAGGGAGGAGAAGTAGGGGGAGGAGGCCCGCCTGAGGACTTGAGAGGGGAACAGGATAGGCTTTTTGAGAAGGAGTTTTTTTGGGCTTTCTTCTCTTTTTCTCAATTTTTTCGCATAGGCGGGCAGACTTGGTTCTTGGTGAGATAAAATCCTCGAAGCCAGGTGGGAACACAGGACCTGAGCTTGAAGAGTTTGAGGATAGAGATGCCTTAGGCTTTTGCAGTGGCCCAAATCTATTTGAGGTTGGTATGGTAGGAAATTGCTTTTTATGGGCCTGTAAATTATAAGAAATAATCTGACTCCTTTTTGGTGGGGATGCAACATTTTGGGCTGGGCTTTGGCAAGTGGGAAAAGTGGATAATTGCCAGTTGGATAGATTTACTTTTGACGGAACAGATGATTGCAGATGAGGTGTTTTGGATATCAAATCCTTGTTTGGCATATGAGACGTTTTGGATAACGAATCCTTGTTTGGTAGAGGATTGGACGGGGACAAGACATTTAATGAGGGAAGTGGTTGGTTTAAGTCATCATAGGTGGGAGATTTGGGAAAGGTGTTTTTTGTAGGACTGTCATCATTCTCAAGGAAATCATTACTGTTGCCATTAACAACTTTTTCTTGGAAAAGTGCCCGTGGAATACCAGCCGCCTTTCTTGGGACATTTTCTTCATGCAAGAGTTCATCGTCAGAACTTGCAGATGGAGATGGAGGTGATCTGGCATTTGACATCTTGTTGTGTACATCAACCACATTTCTGATAATTTGATTCTGATACGCAGATTTTGTGATGATTGTCATCTATTTGAATTGCCATGAAGCAATTTATGGTGAATAGACAGTCCGTGAAAATAAGGACTTTAGCGTGGTCGAAGTTCGAATGATCAACAGATAGAACCCGACCAAAAATGCACCCAATATTATAAAAATTATCGTATCCCCACCCAGAAAGAGGAACACCATAAATTCTGATTTGAGCGCACCTCCAGAGAGAGGCACTTGTTTGATTTATATTTCGAAGATCTTGGAACCATTTTTCTAGCCATTTGCTCTTGATCATAGCTTCCTTATCTTCCAAGCTTAGAAAGGAAATAAGGTGCAGCATTCCTCCAAGAGGTTTAATGGATAAGCATGTAACCCCTTCAGCTGCAATACACTCAAGAATTTGACTTGAGGAGAGGGATGAGGATGCCACTCCCATGACACTCCGTGCGAATAGTTCTTCATTTTCCGAGCATTTCATGCCCTCCATAGATATGAGTTCTTCACCATCTAAAGTTTTAACCAGCAGACTATCCCTGATTGTTTCCACATCCTTACCAAGTGTTCTTGAGCTCATCCTTCTCACTTGGGTTGGTTCAAATTTGAAACAATCCGGCTTGGGGTCCGGCTCGGGGGGGGATGCATTGTATTTTTGGGTTAATTGGATAGTTGTTTGGGCTAGTTGCTGGGTTTTTGGGATCCCTTGGCCCAGAGTGGGGAGGTTTAGTTTGATATGGTGAGGGATGATTCATAGCAGCTTCCTTGTAGGACCTAGCGTCTCGAAGGTTTTGAAGATACATAGGGGGCTTTGAGGGAGAATGATAAGGGAATATGAGGGAACGGGCATCCGGTCTCACGGAGAGCGGTGGTCGGATGTTTAGTATCATATTTTGCCGGATAAACACGAAGACGCATTCTTTTTAGTTGGGCACCATTCATGTTTTCAATGGCTAGGGCTAAAGACAATGAGGAATCAAATTTGATAAAGGCAAATCTGTGGTGGGTGTTTGGTTTTGTATGAGAGGGGATGTAGATGTTTGAGATGTGACCGAATTTGCTAAAGATTTGGCTAAGTTCATTCTTGTGGATATCAATTGGTAAGAAATTGACAAAGCGTGTTCTTGACGCAAAAGGTGGATTTCTCAATGGCCTTTTACGATTCACCATTTTCCATTGATAGGGGTTTTCCTCACACTCTCTCACTCTAACTTTCTCTCTCATGATTTTTTCCTAGTTTTAAATGATTTTTTTTTTTTGTGATTTACCTAGAAAAAATCGTGTCATCATCATTTATTTGTTTCTGAAATTAGTTTTTTGCTTTATTTATTCAACCCAAGGGTTACATTTATTGCTCTTTCACCAATTATTCTCCATTCTCTCTCCTAAAATAACCTTTTTCCATGCAACATTTATTTAAATAAATAGAAAGTCATTACTTTCCTCTTAGATTCTATTTACCTTAATTTTCGTGAGAAAATGAAAATCAAACACTATATTGTGGGACAGAGGGAGTATAATTGAGAAGGATTATATTATTATAATCAGCAGCATGAATGATAGGCAACATAGAAAAAGAGGCGTTACTGGATCAATGATTCATTTCCCTCCTACATTTGTCTCCTTTAAAAGTGCCTTTTCTCCTAAAAAATGCTTCTCTTGTTTTTCTTAATAATTTTTCCAGATGGAGATATTAATGTACAGCTGAAAGAGTTCAAACTTGGAAACATTTGAACTTTGTTTGCAACTAGAAAGGGAGGGGAATAAAAGGAAGCAAAATATCCCATTTCCAGATATTTTACGTAAATCCACCTCATAACCAGCTTGTACTTAACTCATAATTAAGTAGGTTTTACTGTCTACTTATGATGTCTACAACGTAATCAAGAATGACAGCAATATCTTTTTCATGATTTTATGTACCTGCAGGTTCCATGCCTCCATTATTGAAACTGGCTACTCTAGCTGGTATCAAAATCTATGAATTCTTTTCTAAAACAAAAATAAGATTCGGCAAATCTACGAATTCTTTTTCTAAAACAAACAGAAAAAAAAAGCTTAAACAATTCACAAGAATAATAAAGATAAATCTAATTATGAATAATTCTAGTATAATCTCAATTCTTAACCATAGAGGGTATCTTTTCAAAATAATTTTAGGTATGTAATGCATGGAAAATTTGTGTCATTGTAATTCCTCATGTAACTTCTTTTTTAGAAAGTAATAATTGTTACTATATATCCCAAGTTTGGACTTTGGAGTATTATCATTCAGAGAAATGATAAACTCATAACCATGATATATAAACATATGTTCATGTACTTAAATGTAGTGTTTTTGTTAATACTTTCTTTGGCTTTTTTTAATTGCACCATTTCATTTTGGTACTATATATCAACTTGTTAATTAAGCTATCTCGCATCGTCATATACGAAAAAACATAGTCAAGCGAGGTCTTATTAGATTCTTCACAATACAAGGATTTCAAATATCAATTTTTTTATAATTTTTTACTTATACGCAATTAGAGACATTGACTTTCAAAGAAGTGTCTCGGCAAAAGTGAAAAAAGACATTTTGCAATTAAAAAAACAAAGGAAGTACTAGTAGTATTTTTATAGTCGGAAAAATAGACCTGCACCCGTTGACCCGCACTGAAATACCCGACTCGAGACCCGTGTTCTTCACTCGAAAGTGACCATCCGAAATAGAACGAAACCCGAAATAACCCGACCCGAGTCTATCCGTCATGGAGTGACCCGAAAATAATAACTTGAAAATAATAATGAAATATTTTTCACAAACATTAATTTATGTGTTTTATTTTTTCACCCGACCCAAACCAACACGACACGATTGGAACCGACCCAATGTTGACTCGACTCATCAAACCTGCTCCCGACCCGAACACAAAGTTGACCTGAATATGACCAGACCCGTATAACCCGTTTGCCACCTCTAAGTATTTTTGTTTGTATATACTTCCTCTTTTTTTATTAATTACACCATTTTTCATTTATAGGTGTTTCCTTTTAATTGGACGATTTTTATTTTTGGCAAAGTTTTTGGGAGCTATTTTACCTTTTTACACTCATTTCACCTACATCTCAACCCAATTAATTGCCAAATAAGTGGGTAAATGGATCTCACCTTTTCTTAAAATTTGTGCAAAGTTCAAATGGTGCAATTTAAAAAAAACAAAATAAGTATAGTATTGTATTGGAGATTGATGCATCTACCCACTTAATAATGTCTATTGCTATTGGGTGGATTATTACCCAGTGGGTAAATGAAGTTTTTGGAGAATGTTTGGGTAGCCCCGTAGGTTGGTAACTCTCATGAGAGAAATAGAGAGGAAACGATATTAAATTCAATTTTTTAAGAGAGAAAACGTCCCTACAACTATTACATTTATTATACTTTCTCTTTAACTCTCTTATAAGGATTGCCAACACTTAGCTGACTCTATCAATTTTTTTTTTCCGATATAAGCTCACTCTATCATTATCCAAGTTTTTTCCTATCACATTTGTTAGATTTTATCCCCCTCCCCTTGTAGTCTGTTGGGTTTCCCCTTTCCCCTCCCCCTCTCCCTCCCCTGTTTGTCGTCAGTTTCGGGCTTCCCTTCCCCTTTCCCCTCCTGGTTTCGTTTAGAGTTTAGGGCTTCCATCCCCTTCCCCTAGTTGTGAGTCGGGCCTCCCTTTCCCTTTCCCCTTTTCGTGTTAGTCTGGCGTGGTTCCTTCCCACGTCGGCAAAGTTGGAATGCAGGGGTAGTTTTGTGCGGAAACGCTAGCAATTGGTATCGGCTTTTGTTTGGTTTTTGGGTTGTTTCAATAAGTTCCACCTGTGTGGTGGCTTTAGTCTCCTGTATGGGGTGTGTTAGTTTGTTTTTGTATGTTGTATCTAGTTTGTGTTTATGTGTGGTATTTCATTGGTTAAAGTTGCAGGCCTTGATCACGATTGCTCTTCCTCAACTACGTCATAATAATAAGCTTCCTCATCTTTAGCTGCTTAGTACAACAATTTCAAAAGGGCTGCGTTGTATTGCTTGATAAGGCTCATTGTAGTTTGTTTGAAGATAAGTTTGATTTAGTCTTATTTGATTGTATTTTGGTTTGTTTAATATCTATTATAGATGCTATTTAGCTTTGATGAATGAAATTTCTCTTTTAAAAAAAAAAAAACCTATAACGCCTCTCAGTTTTAAATTGTAGTTATAGAAGCTCAAACGTCACAATCAAAGAAGCAGTAAAAAAATTTCAGTCCTAGTGACCAACTTGGACCCCACCTCGAAAATGACATTATTGGGTGAACTCTTGGGACTTGCCATTAGATAGTGACCCTGGCCTTCACACCGTAACTTAAACCCGCATCTCTTCCTCCTCCTCCTTTTATCACTTTTTATCATAGATTAGACAAGATTTAATTCCTATATATTTCCCTTACAAAAAATAGTCTTATATGCCATGTACATAATATATCCGGGTGTATAATAAATAAACGCAGTTATTCCTCCTCTTTAGGAGTCAGGTGCCAGGTGCTTGATTTCCAATCACGACACCTCACATATCTCTCTCCCCTCTCTTCAAGCTTGAAAAAACTTGAAACTTGTTATAACGCTATCGAAATTCTCTCTCCTCTGCAAATTAAACACCAAACACCAGAAACAAAGCAACGAATTCTCTTGCCTTCTTTCCCTTCTCTTCTCAGTTCTCACCCGTTTTCTTCTTCTCCGTTATAAAAAGATTCTTTAATTCTTCATCTTTTTCTCTCTAATAAAAGCATCTCATCTCCTCTCCTGCATTACAATTTACACACACAAACAAAGAATTAATTTTGGTAAGAGAGAGAAAAAGTAAAATGAGTTCAAGTTCAAATAATCAGAATAGTAGTAGTAATTATGATCTATCTTTCAAAGTTTTGTTAATCGGTGATTCTGGAGTTGGCAAAAGTAGCTTGCTTGTTAGCTTCATTTCTAAAGCTCTTGATGATCTTTCCCCTACTATTGGTAATTTTCCTCTTCTTTTTTTGGAATTATCTTCAACAATAATACAATTACTTGATCATCATTTTTGCCGACACTTTTTATTTTCTGTCGTTTTCTTCCTTTTTTTTATTATTTCCAGTATTCTGGATCTGGATTTTTTGTTCCTACTTCTACAGATGAAATGATCAATAAAATAGTACTGTACCTGTTTATTCTGTTTTATTATTTTAACAGTATTACTACCGTAGGTTCATTTTTATGATTTTGTAACTTTGTTTATTACATAATTTTAGGCTGTGTTTTTTTGTTTGGAGGAATAATTTCAATTGAATATTCTCAAAAACAAAAAAAAAAAAAAAAAATCAACTGAATTATATTCTAGGAGTACTTATTAATTGAAATTTTAATTTTCGGGTTCCATAAATTTAGGAAAGAAAGCAATAAAGGTATCGCGATTCGTGATGAGGAAAATGTGGTATTCCTTCCTGGTGTGTTAGTAAAGTAATCTATAAGATTTTTTAATCCATGTAATTCACATACAATAAAAAAAATTAAAAAATACATTGTATAAGATTTGATTCCATGACTTCAAGCTCATATATTGAAGTCTTAACCACTAAACCACGTCAGATTCAGTGTTATTATTCTAAAGTAAAGTATTAATAAATGAAAATGTCTTTACTCGGGGCATAAGCTCGGCCTAAAAACTAGTTACTAATTGAATGGCTAGAAATCAAAATTAAGACTTTTTTACAACTAGTATTTGGACCGGTGTATAATGTACGGGATATTTTTTGTTAAATAAACAATTGAATATACTCTTTTTAAGAATTATTCAATGCGTTTTTTAAAAAATGTTCGTGTTCAAAATTCAATAAATTAAATAAAAGTTAAGAGGTATTTTTCTATATAACAATGTTGGAGTGAACGGTGGAATCAGAGATGGAATTCAGCTTCCGTCTTTTTGGTGAATTCTCTTACTTGTACCAGAAACTTGATTCGGGAACTGTCTTCATCTATCTTTCGAATAAAGTTACCGAGTTAGGTTGTTAGGTATCCAGTACTAAAGTATTTGATTTGAACTCGTGTCGAATTTCTTAATTTTGGTAGGCAAAGCCATATTGGGATGGGATTTTGTGCAATGTGGCTTTCTTTTTATAGATAATCTGGAATTTGATATTGCCAAGATGATATACATGCTAAACTTGGGTTTTTCATCTTAATGTTGTCTAGGAGTCGATTTCAAGATCAAGATGCTGACCGTTGGTGGGAAGAGGTTGAAACTTACAATATGGGACACTGGTGAGTGGTAACTAGTTCCACAATGCACTGCTTTTTTCCTTCATGGTTTGATGTTATCTTGCATCTAGTTTCAATGGATACAAGGATGTAGTTATTTTAACGCATTCTTATCATTCACCTCTAATCCTAAATATATGCATACTAGTTGTGGCCTGTTGACTGTATGTATACTTGTCAAACGGGTTGGGGTTGGGGTTAATCCAACGGGGACATGGGGTAATGGATTTTAAGACACTCTCTCTATATCCAATAGTGAATGCTATGTACATAGAATCTACAAAATGTAGGTCTCGAATAACAACTCAAAATGTAGCCAAATTCAACCGTACAAATGATGTTCAGAGTCTAGCAAAAAAAATCGTGCGAGATCTAATGATATTATTAGCACAAGGTATTTGCTCAGGAAGGTTATCTTAATCTCATATCATTTCATAAAATGAAGTGGTTTATGAATCGGGTGGGAGAAAACGTGGTGGGTTGAGTTAGATCTAGAATTTATTGTGTTGTTCGACCTTGGATGAACTCGCGTTTTCCATCAGGAAATTTAGCCCAAAATCGATTATCTTCTTTGGGGTAGGGTTTTGCTTTGGTCGATTTCTGATGGGGTCTAGTTGTGTAGGGACTTTTAAAGATGAAAAGTTCATTGGTAAGATATCAGTAAGATTTTTTCTTTTCTTTTCTTTTTCTTTTTTTGCTGAAACTTTGATCGCTTAATCTTATACAGTATATCTATAGCATTATTGCACTCATTCATTAGTTGAGGTAAATCTTAACCTTGTTTGTATAAAGCGATATTATATGCGTCTTTCAAAGTCTCTTGTAGAAGTCACCTTTCTGGCTGTACCCATCTTTCCTTGTAATTCTCATTTATGCATTAATTTTTCTGCCAATTCTTTCGTTGAACTAAGCTTTAGCCAGAAAGAGTAGTGCTAACTTGTGTGTCATCTCCTTTGCAGCTGGACAAGAGAGGTTTAGAAC
Source organism: Beta lomatogona (assembly GCA_947646795.1). Lineage (NCBI taxonomy): Eukaryota > Viridiplantae > Streptophyta > Magnoliopsida > Caryophyllales > Amaranthaceae > Beta > Beta lomatogona. The sequence continues at coordinate 57,256 of CANSNZ010001265.1, read as the reverse complement.
GTTAACAAGTTCCTACTACAGAGGCGCCCAAGGGATTATTCTTGGTATGCTCTGTTTATGAATATTTCCTCTTTAAAACATTAGAGCAACTACTTCAATAAGACTCTGAGCATAGTTTCAATTTGTAAGTAGACAAGATTAATCTTTTCCTCCATGGCTCCCTTGTAGGATCGTGGATATATGTGTTTCTTTTAAATCAAACCATTTCTGATTCTTTTATTGAGGCTTGTTCTGAGGTGCGAGGGATCATGTGACTCTGTGTTGGGGATCATTTGCTTCTTTTACGGTATTTTTTGTTTGCTTCGTCATTTGTTGGATTTTTCATGTTAGCATGACTTAGTCTGATATGTGCTTTTAGCTGGCCACATGACTTGTATAAGTAAGGAAAATGCTAAACTATTGAATTAATTTGGGGTAATCAAGAATAAGAACTCTTTGTTTTCCTTTGTCTTATGCTGTCCTTTCTTCTCATCAGTTCTTTCTCAAGTTTTTAGTGAATCAAATCCATGGAGAACACTGCATTCGAACATCTCATTTGGGTATATATTGCATCTTATGTTCATTTAAATGGCGAGAACGCACATAGTGTATCTGCAGCCATACACCTTAATTAGCGTTTCTGCATTTTGCAGTCAGCGTACAGCATTAATTGACCGTTTAACTTAGCCTTGTCCATTATACTAGCATTATGCTGCAAAACTGTTTACAACTGTGACCTCCCTGCATTAGTGTAGGACGATTGCGTTTCCTTTTTGTTTATGATTTCCTTCCTTTTTTTGTCATTTTAGTGTATGATGTCACAAGAAGAGAAACTTTTACCAACTTGTCTGATGTTTGGGCTAAAGAGGTTGAGCTCTACTCCACCAATCAAGATTGTGTCAAGATGCTTGTGGGAAATAAAGTTGATAAGGTAAATCCTGTTTCTCCATGTTTCTATTATAACTATCTAGAGCAATAGAGCATGAATTGATGAGTAGATCTATTTATTTTCCTAATAGTAAAGCTTGTATTGCAAGATTTTGCATACCTTAGACTATATTTTCTATACAAGTGCTTGGATCACCACATTGATTATATTTTCTTTTGTACTGGAGGCTGGTACAGTAGTTAAAACAACTGTCGAGTTCTTTATTTTTATTTTTTTTATTCTTCTAGGACATTGTCTATTTTTCATTCTTTACCCCTCTTTCATGAGCTTTAGCTATCAGGAATTGGGGTGATCTTAGGAACTTTTTGGAACATTAACAGTTCAAAGGAGAGATTTTTCTTAAATTTGATGTTATCGAGCTTTTTTGAAAAAGGAACAAAAAGGTCTTGCAACTCAAATCCAAGATGGCTAAATTTCTACTTTAATAGCTATTTCCGTTCAAGGGCCTTGGGATTTTTTGTCTAGCAGACATTTATGTCTGTTAGATGGGATGCGGCAATCCGTTCCTGAAGATCGTCTTGGTTTCGTCTCTCAACAGGTTCCCTCTCATATCGGGTCTTCTTCAAGACATTCAACCCAATCCTACCTTCCATCGCTCGCGACAAGTTTAAGTTGGAATGGACTTGTAATAGTTTATTTTTGTTTCATAGAGTATGTAAGAGCATCTGAAGCGTCTTTAGCTTTATTTGCTTTGTTTTATGTTTCTTTGTATTAGTTTTAAGTTGTACTTTTTTCTTTTAATTAATGCAAGTTTTCTCGTTGTCAAAAAAAAAAAAGTACTACATTCCCTTTTGAAGGTTGACGCTTATTGATATAACGAACTCACTGTTTTTGATTTTAGGATTCAGAAAGAGCTGTGACTAGGGAAGAAGGGGTGGCTCTTGCACAACAGTTAGGTAGTCTATTTCTTGAATGCAGCGCGAAAACTCGAGAAAATGTGGAACAGTGCTTTGAAGAGCTCGCTTTGAAGGTAATTTGTTATTTTTCTACTAATAATTGTGCTGGTATACGTGCAAGGTGTTTTCACATACCATTGTTTAGGACGACAGTGCGTGTCTGAGATTATTAGAAGTAATATAGTTTATTAAATAAGATTACGGTGGCCACAGCTGCATTGTGTAGTATTTAGAGAAGAAGCAATTGCACACGCAATTGTGCTCAAGAGTCATTGTTAATGTTGTAGTTGGATACTTGAAGTTCTATTTCCTGGCGAGTTGTATATAGTTGGATGCAGGAAGTATTTTTACTCTACTTAATAGTTAGTCGAACTTCTTGAACAATTCTAATTTCTACTGTGGACCATGATACATCTGCACTTAATTAAATTTATTATGAAACTTTGTGCATATTCACCTAATATATTAAATTATTAATCTATTTGGCAGGTAGTAGTAGATGGGGATAATGATAATGATAATGATAATATAAGTAATTTTGCTATGCCAATGTTCAGAGTAATGAAACTTAATCACCATAAAACAACATTTTCAGTGCATTTTCGAGGTGATCTTTGTATATTAAAGACGTTTTTTGTTGTCTAAAGTCTAAACAATTGCCTCAAGTTTTAGGGGGATAATATGCTTTTACTACCTAAGGACTTGAAGCCTGGGTAAATTCTAAGAATTTTTTTTTGTATCTTTTTTTTGGTGAACTATCAACCCACTTTGTCATTCTTGATGATCAAACCAAATTTAAGTCTAGCATTTTTCTTACAGATCTTTTAATTGTGGAAGAATTTGGTTTATTTAACAGAAAAAGAAAATGGATCCCTGTACATCTCTTCCCTCCCCGGGTTCATCCAAAAAAGGGATCATGGATCTCCCACTCTCTGTTTTCTTCCATGTATCCTCAACAAAGTCATGGATACAGCAGTCTACACTTGAAAAAGAATCAATTATAGGACCAATATATACCACTCTGTATGTTATTAATTTATAATTATCCATGTTACTAGGAAAAATTATGATGGATTTGACTTGTAGTCTACCTTTTACAGATTATGGACATCCCAAGTCTCTTGGAAGAAGGGTCTACTGTGGGAAAAAGGAATATCTTAAAACAGAAGCAAGATCAAAGGGCGGCGGCTCCAGGTGGATGTTGTGCTTGAACCAGCGACTCCAAAAATTTCAAACAGGAGTTCTGAACCGCAATTGCAAACTTCATTATTGGCTGAAGCTTTGATAGTGTTGTCGTCAAATTATGTACATGATATTTCTTTTTTTCCCCTTTCTGTTGTATTGTTTGTTTTACTCGGCTGGTTTAGTTGTTTATGTCATTCATAGGAAATTCTAGCCCGTGAATAACAATGTTACAAGTTTGTGTATATTAGTATAGATTTTTTAGGCGTGGCTTCTCTTATTCACATGATCTGTCACTCTGGTCTCTGCTTGCCTTGTGAGCTTGTGAGCTTGTGAGCTTGTTGTATGTATGAATCAGCAAAACAGTGTACCACATCATGTTATCACTACAAGAACATTGATCTCAATACAGAAAAACTGCTATTTTTACATTCTCTTTAGATCTGACTGCTTAGTAGATCGAATAAAATCAAGTGATCTAAAAAAAGTGGAGACATTTTTCTAACAAAATGCACTTGAAGCTCGCGAACCTCTTTTTCCATTTCTTTGTAAACCTCGGGAGTGATAATTTCATGATTTGAACTCTTTTTCCTCCATTCTTGTAAAACTTCCTCCAAATTAAATGTTGCACAAGAAACCATATGAAACCTTGAAACATCATGTGGTGCCATCGCAAAGCATTTTGTAATTTCTACCGCTCAATGAATAAACATACCAGACCTTACTAAGGTTGCTGTACTTTTGAATCAAACTCTCAAATTGTATTAGAATCAACTTCTTTAACTACTTTATCATTTTCATCTTTAAGAATTATCAGCTCCTCATTTTTATATGTTCTCTTATCAAACTTTTCAGCCTTGGGATACACCAAACTCTTACAAATTAGAGATTCAACTGGACACAACTGGACAGCTTCGCTCAAATGAACAAAAAAACCTCTCACATACTTCAACAATCAAACTGAATCCCTTCATCATGACTCATGAGCATAAAAAGCAATCAGATACAATGTCATCAACTTCCACCAATGGGTAACCTTGTCCGGAATAATTTAAATTTGAAATTCCGTCAAATACACTCCCATCCCATCAAAGTCGCTCATCTTGGGTGATATGAGGAAGGGACGGCCTTCATCTTTGTGGATCCAGGGTCTTCCCAGGATGACGTTGTAAGAGGATGGACAGTCCACGACGTAGAACTTGGTGGGTATGTTTACTCCTTTAGCGTAAGTGGGTAACGTCACTTCGCCCATGGTATGTTTGGCTTCGCCGCTGAATCCGACGAGGACGGTAGATTTCCGGATGATATCGCGCTCGTCGATACCCATCTCTTCTAATGCGTCTTTCATAAGGACGTTGGCTGAACTGCCATTATCCACTAGCACACGTTTTAGTAAACAATTGCTAACAGTTAGAGAGATTACCAGTCTGTCGTGGTGGATGTCTCGGTCGTCTCCGAGATCGTCTTCGTCGAATGTAATGGGCATAGCTTCGAGTTCGGCGTCACGAGGATGACGGAGTTCCTTGGGGATGGCGTCTTGATTTGGGACGTCTCTCGCATGACGTTTGGCTGCAGAATAGGTTAGTCCATAAATATCTGATCCACCGCTAATAACATTGATTACCTTCACATGTGTCGGCGACATAGGGGGTTGCCGTCGTTCGTCATATGTTGACGTTGTTGCTTTTCCCTTCTCAGTCAACAGGTCTTTTAGATGACCCTGTTTGAGGAGGTGCGCCACTTCGCGTCGTAAGGCAACACATTCATTGGTGTCATGTCCGTGGTCTCCATGGAACTCGCACCATTTAGACTTGTCACGTCGGGGTGCTGCTTTTTCATTCCTGAAAGGCCACTTAACATTGTTACCTAAAGAACGTAAAGTATTAACAATACCTGACACGTCGACGCTGAACCCATATTCGGTAAGTTTGGGCGGCAAGCCGGGGTCATTCTTCCAATCTCTTATGGCCCCACTCTGGTGGACGCTGTGGATCTGTTGCGGACGGTCGTATGGCTTTGGACGCCACGAACTTTGTTTGGCCGGCGTCGATTTCCTGTTGCCGGCGTCATTGAATGCTTTTCTTGATTGCATGTCTTCCTCCAACCTGATCTGAGCCAAAGCTTTGGCCTGGGCGTCCTCGAACGTTGGACAAGGATATTTTGTCAGCTCTTTGTACAAATCTGACTCTTCATCCAATCCTCGTCGGAAAGCTTCAATCGCCGTCCTCACGTCGCAGTTGGGAATTGATACCTTCTCCCTGTTAAACCTGTTGACAAACTCTTTCAAAGATTCGTCAGATTTTTGCACAATTCTGTGCAAATCACTAGCTTGTTTCTCCATCTTACGGCTACTAGCAAATTGTAAATTAAAAGCGTTAATTAATTGAGCAAAGGAAGAGATAGTGCCGTTGCCGAGATGGATAAACCACTGCAGGGCTGGTCCAGTCACTGACCCGAAGCCTTTGCACATACAAGCTTCGCGCATGCTTCGAGGAATTGAGATGGTTATCATCCATTGCTTGTATTGAGCGACATGGTTGGGACAGAAAACCGCTTCGGAACCTCGATCATTGCAATAGGGTCAGCAAAGGGCGAATCCGCATAGCTATTCAGCTTCGCTTTCTCCATAGGGCGGGGGACGCCGGGAATTCTGGCGATCATGTCCTCTAGTTGTTGGAGGCGTTGCTGGATCGGATCACTGGTAGGGGGACGTCGTTGGCCTCTTTGCAGCGCAGCGACGGCGTCATCGGCAGCATCGCCGTCAGAATCTTCATCGTCCAAAGGAATGTTACGGTTCAGCGAAGTCTCGAACGCCTCTTCATCTAGATTGGGCATCCTGGGGACGCCGTCAACGTTGCGGGACCTAGCTCCCTTGGAATGCCGCTGGGCGGACTTCAGGCTCTGATTCTCCATGCAAGACGCAACGTAGCTTTCCTTCAGCGTAGCCATTGCTGCCTTGACGCGGTTGAGTTCGTCGATGACTTCTTGAGTTGTCACCCATTCTCCTGCCATTGTCAACACAGAAAAGAAGGAAAAGGCACAGACGAACTAATGGAGAGAATAGAAAGTAAGAGAAAATAATGACAAGTGTATATAGATCTTGCTGAGGGCCCCACGGTGGGCGCCAAATTGTTTATGCCGATTTTGTACCAAGTACATAAAAGGTGTTAGGGAGCTAACAACAAGAGCAATATACTTAAACAAATGCGTAATAAATAACGATTAACAAGAACGCAATTAAAAGAATAAAAAGACAAACGATTGTTGACGCGGAAAACCCGAATGACGGGAAAAACCACGGGTGATTCTCTTGATCACCAATCCACTATAGTTGTGTCGCCGTCAATAACAGCTCGGAAATACAATAGTGACTAATACAATATTGCAGAATTTTAATGGAGGAGGAGAGAATGACTGATTATAAGTGTTGGGAGTAATTAATAGTTAATGAATGAATGTAAACTAAGTTACATTTTGTATATATAGACTCTAAGAGCAGCCCTTGTTACCGTTGACTATGCCTTAGAAATAGGATCCTCCCTAGCTCCTTTGTAACTGATTCTCCTTTATTCCCTCAAGTAGTTGAAGTAGTGGGGCCCAGCACACATCTCACACGCTGTAACACCCCCAAAATCCATACAAGTCTAAACTACGTTGCATCGACTTTGGGAGTGTTACCGCCGCGGTGAAACGCAAGGCTTATTGAATTTAAAACACTCACTTACTCTTTATTATGAAAACTAAATTGCAGCGGAAATAAAATGATAACTTAACTACAACTCGGGAATCACTATTGACCCCTTTTATTTAAAACCATTAACTATGTAAATCATAAACAATCACTAGGATGTTCAACCCAAAACACTTTAAAAATTTATAACCAAAAGTATCCCCCGTATGCCCGAACTCATGCAGCATCACCAGCATCACCAGCATACCTAATCTGTTCCCCATTGAAACATCAATGGTTCATCACAGGTCAACAAACAACACAAATGACAAACAATCAGCTATGCTGAGTACGTACATAATCAGTTACATAACACACTAAACATAATCAGAACAATAATAACAATTCCTAAACATGATTCTACCAAAAACATTAAATTCCATTTTTACAATTTATTTGGCATCGAACGGGCACCGTCATCTTTCTAGAATCATACGGGCTACTTAATCCTTAATAGACAACTTGGTCTATTAGATGAAATGTAAATACGGTTTCGTTCCGTTCCACACCCATCACCTTAGTATGCATACCCCCAAGATCGTACGGAACCTTCCGCCTACTTGAGTTATCAAAATTTATAAGGACACTACTGTCGTCACAGTAGGCCTGCGTAGGAGTGTAGAACAAGTCCCACACTCCCCCCATTGTTCATCACTTGTAGGGAGTCCAACTACAAGTTTATTGCCAAAATCCTTTCTTAGTATTATACATTCATACCACATTAAATATATAATCATTTAACATTCCTTCTTAGATACAATACTCAAATCTTTACTTCTTGTAACATCCTTGTTACACCATGGATCAAAGAATACAAATCCAAAACTTTCATGCTTATGATACGATAGAATTTCGCATACCAATAATCACTCATTCCAACTCACAAGTCATACAACAAGGAAATACATACAGATTTCCAATTGATTTCATGTTACCAAACAATCTCATCAATCACAATCATACAATCGTTCCCTATCATGATTCTAGGTTCCAATAGAATAAATCACAACCTAACATGATACTAGTAATTGCAAGCGAACCGGTACGCGTACGTACCTTGTAACGGAGAATCTTTGTTGATTACTTAAAACGTTCCGCTTATGAAATTGGGACCTAATCGAATAATAGAAATACTTTAGTGCTAAATCCTTGATATTATTAAAGTAGAAACCAGCTTATCCAACTATGTAAGATATGGTGTTTTTGACTATTAACATTAGCCAATCTTATTGTTTTAAATTTCTTTTCATGAACTTTATTAAACTAATATATTTAGGACTTAATAACAAGGTGCTTATACATCTCGATTTCTTTTAGTTCATAAAATACTTTTATTTAAAATCACAACCTTAAACTAATATACATAAGTATTATAAAAACAGAATTGAGAAATAGAATTATCATAAGAACTAAAAACATAATTATAAATCGATTTCTTTTACTAATGCTTTACTTTAGTTACAATCACCAAACTTACTCAAAGATAAATAAGAATAACAAAAATCAGATTTTACAATTTAATTTAAGTAGGAAAGAGGGAATTTTTTTTTTATATACCGGACCGACTCGCCGGCGACAACCACCGGCGACGCGAGGAACTCCGGCAGCAGCACCAACCACACGCACAACACACACACCACACGACACCCCACAGTACACAACCCTCGCACAGCCTCGCCTTGCCGCACACTCGAAGCCTCGGCTCGCGCAACACCCGTTCGCCCTTCGCACCACACACCTGGAGCCACACACGCCCGCACAACACCCACGACTAGCACGCACGGCCCTAGCACACACGCAACGAGACTCGACGAGCCCAAAGCAACGATGACTCGCACACACAACACCCCACTCGCTCACCGACACCGTCGACACCCTCGAGTCTCGCGCGCGACAGGGCCCTCGATCCAACGATGACTCGCACAACAGCGACGCACCAACCCTCGCCACACACACGAAGCCTTGCCTCGCACACACCCTCGATTCGCCCAGCACACACACTTCGCTCGCACAACAGCGACGACTCTCCCTCCGAGCCACACACACGGGCGTAGATGATGCGCGCGGCCACGGCCTGCGTGCAACAGTTGAAGGTCGACGGAAGAACGGAGGAGGACGAGGAAGAAGAAAGAACGTAGGAGGAGAAGAGAAGGAGGAGAGAGAGAAAGTTCTTGGGGTAAATAAAACGGCTGATAATGTTAAAGTTAGGGTTTTAATTCCTTTTTTTTGTTTTTTTCCTCTTATTTATAGCATGAGAAACCTAGGTTTAATAGGATTTGTTTCCAACTCAAATTCTTATTTGTTATTTTATTTATTTGGAAAGCAAAACAAAATCGAAATATAATATAATTATAAAAATACTTTTAACTTTATTCTTTATATTTCCTTATTTATATGAAAAATAACTCCCAAAAATACGGAGTATTACAGGCTTCCCCCCTTAAAGGAAGTTTCGTCCCGAAACTTTGAGGTAGCCAGTCTTAACGATGATCTTTTGCACTTCTCAGTCCCAATATTTCACAAGCGTTTTCTAGTTTTCGCAAGTCACATAAGCAATAATACACATAAATAACAGACTTTAGCAAACTTTAGCAAACTTTAGGGTGGAAGCGCGAAATTCTATCGCATTCTCCCCCCCTTAAAAGAAAAGTTACGTCCCCGTAACTCACCTACCCCTTGAAAGAGCTCCGGGTACTTTATGCAATCGAATAAGATGTTTAACACTTTGCATACAATTAGTTCTCCCTAAGTGTCTGTAAAATAAGCCCCAAATGTCTCTCATGTTCCTCCTTGCTTCTTGAATAGATCAATAAATCGTCTATGAACACGACTACGAATTTATCGAGGTAGGGTCGAAAAATCCTATTCATAAGGTCCATGAAAACAGCAGGTGCATTGGTTAACCCAAAAGGCATGACGGTAAACTCTAGTGTCCATACCTAGTCTTAAAGGCAGTTTTGGGTATATCTTGATCAACAATCCTCAATTGATGGTAACCGGACCTTAAACTCTATTAAATCGGACGGAAAGAAGCCATCCCCTAATTTCAGTGAGGCATTAATGACTTTCGTAGAGCAATTAACGAGTATCTCCAGGACGGAATAACTATAGGCATATCATTTAACTCGGACTCAACCAAGTACTAGAGTTTTAATAGTTGTATGGGCAATAAAAGACCAAAATGTTTCAGAATCGAACAAGACTTTAACAGGAATTGAGTTGATAGAGAAAGTACCCGTGACAACATCTCTACGAGCCTCCTCTTCGCTAATCGTCATCATATACAGCTTCCCTGTGCCCTTATTATCATTGTTGTTGGTCACATGGTTCCCAGTTGGTGCTTGATTATCTGCATTGGTTGGTGGTTTGGAGTAATTAGAGTTCCCTGACCCATTGTATGCATTTCCACCATTCTCATTCTCATTCATAGGCTTGTCTCCATAGTTCCTTTTTTCTTGACTATTGGGGTTAACCTTATTCTTCGAATAGCATTCGTACGCTCTATGCCCCATTTTCCCACATTCATAACACTCCACCTTATTACCCTCGCAATCCTTCCCAGGGATGATTATATGGACACTTCTTACACCTGTACACACGCTCGAGTCTGCGGTTCTTTGGTGTTATTGTTGCGGTTATTGTTATCGTTGTTGGGTCCCTCATCGAAGTTTCTTTGGGAGGTTTGATTGTTCTGGTTCCCATGGTGTTTCTTTTCAAATCTCTGAACCTCGGGGTTTGGATTCTCCTTTCGCTTCTCACCTTGTTTACCTCCTTCCTCTCGTTTCCTTATTGCATATAAGTGGGCAGCTTTGCCAAAGACATGGTCCAACGAGGTGAAAGTATCTCCCCCCAGTCTCCCTTGTAGGTCAAGGGTGAGCCCTAATTCAAAGCGTGAGGCCTTAGCTTCCTCGGTAGGGGCAATTTCGGGAGCAAATCTCATCGGTTCTATGAACTTGCGGTAATATTCCTCAACGAGACGGGTTCCCTTGCTCTAGCATCATAAACTCTTGGGCTTTACGCTTTTTGAGGTATGGTGGGTAATACTTATTCCTCGGGGCTTTCTTAAAAATTTCCCACCCAAAGTCAGTTTTTTTTAGGAGGTTGTCCTTAGCTTGAGTCCACCAAAAATGGGCATCCCCTGTAGGTAATAACTTGCTAAGGGCACGGTCTTGTCATCCGGACGGGGAGAGGGAAAAGAAAAGCTTATCAAACTCCCCAACCCAATTTTCTAATTCTTCGGGTCCCCCCTTTCCCATTCAATGCTGGGGGGTTCCTACGGGCAACCTTTTCGACAAGTCCCCATCCCGATTATGACCTTGGGCTAGGTTAGGCGTAATGTCGCACTAGATCACGAATCGATTGCTCGACATTCAGAGAGGTATCAGGCGTGCCGCCTTGACGAACCATTCCGCACTGAAAAAAAATGACACAACAGTTGTTTCAGCGACGAGCACATAGTCGATTATTTATTTAACTACTACACATTGGCACGTTCATATGACACGTTTTTATTGCGAACAATCATTAAGTCCCTATTGACTTGCAATATAAACATCTCAAATAAGATGCTACATCAAATAAAAAGAATAAAACTGTTGTATTATTATTGGAAAGGGTAAAATTTATTGTTTCCAAGGAAAACATTATGAATAAATAAAAGAATAAAAGAATACTAATTTGCTACTTGGCATGCAAGCCGTATTAAAAATGAAACAAACGAATAAAATAATATTCTAATCCTAATTATATAATCAAAAGAAACTAGGGACTATAACGGTGAGCTTCATCATCCGAATTAGGATTTTCTATTCCTTCTTCCATATCGACCTTGTCCTCAAAAGGCTTATCATCCTCTATGGGTTCATCTTCATCCAGGGTTTCTTCCTCTTCCTCTACGGGCTCATTTTCCTCAATCGGGTCTCCTTCAGCAGGCTCATTTTCATTAGGATCTTCCTCTTCCTCATTTTCTATGTCAAGTATAGGTGCAACATGATCTTCCCCAATCACTATAATGAATGTCTTATTATTCCCTTCATCATCGGAAATATAGATAACAGTTCTAAGGTTTGAAGCTATATGGTAGTCCTCGGGTAAGAACTCATTCCTCGAACTAAAGGTGATGAGGTAGAGGGCTCCCTACTTCTCTTCTCACGAATTCTCCATTCATTTTCATAGTATTTAAGATCGGTGATGAATTGCCCTACAGTAGGAAGGTATTGGTTCCGGTAAGTATGTTTGATTGCATTAAAACCTCCATTTTCTAACCATATATCCCAATATTTGCCGTGTACGAAAAGGTAGGGTTCCTCCTTAGGGACGTCTTTGCAACATAAAGTATATTTTCTCCATTTCAGTCCTTAGTCTAATATCTCCATGTAAGGTTCTATATTCCATAACGGCTTTAATTTTATAGGCCCGGGTGTTCCAATCTTCCGCAATTCGGTATTTCATCGGGTATTCTCGAGGACATAGGTCGTAAACTATTCGCGAATTAAAAGGAGAAAATAGTATAAGTTCCAGAGAAGTAAAGGTTTTTTTAAGTATACATTATATATAAACATATATAAGAGGTAAAACGATTATTTTCAATTTTAGAACTCCTTAAAGAGGTTCAAAATATTTACAACAATTAGATGGTTCTTTCCTAAAACATTCGAAATAAGGTTTTAGTTCAATATCTTTTTGAAACATCTTTGGAATATTATACTACTTCGAAATTTTAGGGAATAAAATATTTCAATATCTAACTTAGTGCGTCTATAAAATATCACTATCTATGCACCTATTCTTGTACATCCTTCTAATCTATTCATACTTCGAAGATTTCAAAGAACCTTTCACAATTTCAATCAAGCAAACAATACCACAATTCATATAATCAGAACATCTGATTCATTCCACAGTATTTGCATACTTTCTGTAAACATATCAGACAAGTAAGGCAAGAAATGCATTACAAATAAAATCATTCCTATGATTTAATGCACGCAAAAGTAAGCTATATGCTCTTATCCCATCTACCCATTTTAAAATTCGTTTGAAACATCTTTGAAAATAGGAACTTTTTGGCTCTGAGTCCAGTTTTGTAACACCCCCAAAATCCATACAAGTCTAAACTACGTTGCATCGACTTTGGGAGTGTTACCGCCGCGGTGAAACGCAAGGCTTATTGAATTTAAAACACTCACTTACTCTTTATTATGAAAACTAAATTGCAGCGGAAATAAAATGATAACTTAACTACAACTCGGGAATCACTATTGACCCCTTTTATTTAAAACCATTAACTATGTAAATCATAAACAATCACTAGGATGTTCAACCCAAAACACTTTAAAAATTTATAACCAAAAGTATCCCCCGTATGCCCGAACTCATGCAGCATCACCAGCATACCTAATCTGTTCCCCATTGAAACATCAATGGTTCATCACAGGTCAACAAACAACACAAATGACAAACAATCAGCTATGCTGAGTACGTACATAATCAGTTACATAACACACTAAACATAATCAGAACAATAATAACAATTCCTAAACATGATTCTACCAAAAACATTAAATTCCATTTTTACAATTTATTTGGCATCGAACGGGCACCGTCATCTTTCTAGAATCATACGGGCTACTTAATCCTTAATAGACAACTTGGTCTATTAGATGAAATGTAAATACGGTTTCGTTCCGTTCCACACCCATCACCTTAGTATGCATACCCCCAAGATCGTACGGAACCTTCCGCCTACTTGAGTTATCAAAATTTATAAGGACACTACTGTCGTCACAGGTAGGCTGCGTAGGAGTGTAGAACAAGTCCCACACTCCCCCCATTGTTCATCACTTGTAGGGAGTCCAACTACAAGTTTATTGCCAAAATCCTTTCTTAGTATTATACATTCATACCACATTAAATATATAATCATTTAACATTCCTTCTTAGATACAATACTCAAATCTTTACTTCTTGTAACATCCTTGTTACACCATGGATCAAAGAATACAAATCCAAAACTTTCATGCTTATGATACGATAGAATTTCGCATACCAATAATCACTCATTCCAACTCACAAGTCATACAACAAGGAAATACATACAGATTTCCAATTGATTTCATGTTACCAAACAATCTCATCAATCACAATCATACAATCGTTCCCTATCATGATTCTAGGTTCCAATAGAATAAATCACAACCTAACATGATACTAGTAATTGCAACTGAACTGGTACGCGTACGTACCTTGTAACGGAGAATCTTTGTTGATTACTTAAAACGTTCCGCTTATGAAATTGGGACCTAATCGAATAATAGAAATACTTTAGTGCTAAATCCTTGATATTATTAAAGTAGAAACCAGCTTATCCAACTATGTAAGATATGGTGTTTTTGACTATTAACATTAGCCAATCTTATTGTTTTAAATTTCTTTTCATGAACTTTATTAAACTAATATATTTAGGACTTAATAACAAGGTGCTTATACATCTGATTTCTTTTAGTTCATAAAATACTTTTATTTAAAATCACAACCTTAAACTAATATACATAAGTATTATAAAAACAGAATTGAGAAATAGAATTATCATAAGAACTAAAAACATAATTATAAATCTGATTTCTTTTACTAATGCTTTACTTTAGTTACAATCACCAAACTTACTCAAAGATAAATAAGAATAACAAAAATCAGATTTTACAATTTAATTTAAGTAGGAAAGAGGGAATTTGTTTTTTTATATACCGGACCGACTCGCCGGCGACAACCACCGGCGACGCGAGGAACTCCGGCAGCAGCACCAACCACACGCACAACACACACACCACACGACACCCCACAAGACACACCCTCGCACGACCTCGCCTTGCCGCACACTCGAAGCCTCGGCTCGCGCAACACCCGTTCGCCCTTCGCACCACACCCTGGAGCCACACACGCCCGCACAACACCCACGACTAGCACGCACGGCCTAGCACACACGCAACAACACTCGACGGCCCAGCAACGATGACTCGCACACACAACACCCCACTCGCTCACCGACACCGTCGACACCCCTCGAGTCTCGCGCGCGACAGGGGCCCTCGATCCAACGATGACTCGCACAACAGCGACGCACCAACCCTCGCCACACACACGAAGCCTTGCCTCGCACACACCCTCGGTTCGCCCAGCACACACACTTCCGCTCGCACAACAAGCGGCGACGACTCACCCCTCGAGCCACACACACGGAGCGTAGATGATGCGCGCGGCCACGGCCTGCGTGCAACAATTGAAGGTCGACGGAAGAACGGAGGAGGAGCGAGGGAAGAAGAAAGAACGTAGGAGGAGAAGAGAAGGAGGAGAGAGAAAGTTCTTGGGGTAAATAAAACGGTGATAATGTTAAAGTTAGGGTTTTAATTCCTTTTTTTGTTTTTTTTCCTCTTATTTATAGCATGAGAAACCTAGGTTTAATAGGATTTGTTTCCAACTCAAATTCTTATTTGTTATTTTATTTATTTGGAAAGCAAAACAAAATCGAAATATAATATAATTATAAAAATACTTTTAACTTTATTCTTTATATTTCCTTATTTATATGAAAAATAACTCCCAAAAATACGGAGTATTACACACGCCCTGAATAAGTCAAGCCCCTTATCCCCTAAATTCGAAATTAACAACCGTCGCCCTTTGTGAAAAATGGGGTCCAACGGTTCTCATTTCTCAACCAAGTGATTAACTCAATATATTTCTTTAAACTTCCACAATCATCATCAATATAACAATAAATTGCCTTTTATGATTAAGAGGCATATCTTCGTATTTAAGAGTGCTGAAAAGATATTTTTTTTTAAAAAAAAAATTTAAAGGCCAAGCTTTTGAAATTATCCTCGATTATCACGGTAAGAATGAAATGCCGTTATAATTGTTCAAGAACCCTAAATTGACAATTGACAGCTAATTATAAATGATAATGTTAAATCTTATCTCAGAAGTTAGCTTCAAAGAATACAAGAGAAAGCTCAAAAGGCGCTTCAATGGTGAAATGGAAAAGTGAGTGGGATCAGACAGAGGAGAGAGAAACAGGAACTTTGTAAGGAGGGGCCCTAGTTTCTCGTTGTACTCCGTATATGTTTCTTTTAGGAGTAAATTCTTTTATCTAAAAGAAAAGGTAAATTTGTAATATTATAGGCAAAATTGTCACGAAGTAGCAGTTTTATGGATGATTTATAAAAATATTATTATTCTTAAACTTATTTACACTTTTACGTCGGAATAAAACTTATTTACAGAATTATTGTCCATGTAGGCTCGGATAAGTTTGTTTTTTTTAGGGTTAAACCGCCACATCAAGTAGCGGTTTATGTACTAAAACTGCTTTTTTAGGTAGCAGTTTTACCCTTAAATTACTATCTTAGGGCCTTTTTATTTGAATTGAACAACAATTTGTAGTATTAAAGATAGACAAACCACTACTTAGCGTTTTTGATACTGAAACTGCTACTTAAAGTAGCGCTTTGTGTCTGAAAAAAAAATTACACCAAATTTATTTCCGAGCTTGCATGGACAGTCTTTTCGTAAGTAAGTTTTGTTCCAACGCAAAATTGTAAAAAAGTTTTATAATAGCCACATTTTTTCTAAATTATCGTGGTTTTACCCTTAAACTTAGGCATTTTTTGGTTGCCTCCATTTGACAATTGACATAGACATTGGGTATTGACAGTCTTTTTGTAAAATTGTATTTATGTATTGTCGTTTGGTTGGCAAAAGGTAAAAAAAAAAATGGGGAAATTGGCAATTCCTTCGGAAGTTACAATTCCTACAAAACAACGGAGGTCAATTACCCAACCCCAAGGTGACTCATATTTCCTACATAAATTATACAAGAAAATTACATATAAGATTGTGAATGAAAAAGTACTAGAAATTAAAGGTACTTACCATACATAGGAAGTACATAAATTCAACCAAACAATATAAAGGAACTTAATTCATGGGAAGTGTAAATTCCTTGTTGTCAACTAAACATGTTTAGAGGTGTAAATTCCTTGTTGTCAACTAAACTTGTTTAGAGGTGTAAATTCCTTGTTGTTGTAGACACAAAATCATGTCTCCCCGTTTAAGGATCCGATTATGAAACATATCGTGCTCTTAATTATTCATGATAATTAATTGTATTTGAGCCCAATTCTTTGAAAAGCCCAATTAATTGATAATTAATTGATTTATTTTAATAAATAAATATTTTCAAAAGATATATTTTTTAAGTCAAAATCAGATTTTATCCCGTAAAATCAGATTCTGGAATTAAAGGATAAAAGAAAATATTTTAAAACGCGTTTTAAACAAGGCTGGCAAAGGCGTGTCAAAAGCCAGGCTGGTGCGCCTAGTGCACCATCTTTGCGTCGGCACGGACTTTTCATGACACGTGGCACTTGTGCCACACACCGTGCCGTGCGCTTGGCGCACGGCTGCGTGAAGCGCGGGTTTCTTTCTTATCTTTTTTCAAAGCGCGTACCACGTGTACGCTTTTTACTGGGCAAGTCGTGTCATACGCTTGCCACGTCGGTGCGCTCGGCGCAGATCGTTTTCCCTATAAATAGGCACGATTTCCGAACGGATTTCGGAACGGATTTTTGACATAACACTCGACGAATACTTTTCGAACGTCTCTACGAACTACAAAATCTCCCTACAAAACTCATACTTTCAAACACAAATACATACAATCTACATACTTTCGGACATTTAGATTTTTCGGGCTTTACGATTGCTCGTCCCGAAGGTTGTCAATCTCATAGACCCAAGCCACGGTATAATCCTGAGGGTCCTTAAATAAATTATTTTTATATTGAAGTTACTAACCACTTATTTCATGATGTAGATCTTTAATATAAACTCGCTTTCTTGTATATTCTAGACCTCCTTCTTTCTTTTTTTATTAGCCTCGCCTTGCCGCACACTCGAAGCCTCGGCTCGCGCAACACCCGTTCGCCCTTCGCACCACACACTGGAGCCACACACGCCCGCACAACACCCACGACTAGCACGCACGGCCTAGCACACACGCAAAAGACTCGACGGCCCAGCAACGATGACTCGCACACACAACACCCCACTCGCTCACCGACACCGTCGACACCCCTCGAGTCTCGCGCGCGAGGGGCCCTCGATCCAACGATGACTCGCACAACAATGCGACGCACCAACCCTCGCCACACACACGAAGCCTTGCCTCGCACACACCCCTCGATTCGCCCAAAGACACACACTTCGCTCGCACAACAGCAGCGACGACTCACCCTCGAGCCACACACACAGAGCGTAGATGATGCGCGCGGCCACAGCCTCTGTGCAACAGTTGAAGGTCGACAGAAGAACGGAGGAGGACTGAGGAAGAAGAAAGAACGTAGGAGGAGAAGAGAAGGAGGAGAGAGAAAGTTCTTGGGGTAAATAAAACGGCTGATAATGTTAAAGTTAGGGTTTTAATTCCTTTTTTTTGTTTTTTTCCTCTTATTTATAGCATGAGAAACCTAGGTTTAATAGGATTTGTTTCCAACTCAAATTCTTATTTGTTATTTTATTTATTTGGAAAGCAAAACAAAATCGAAATATAATATAATTATAAAAATACTTTTAACTTTATTCTTTATATTTCCTTATTTATATGAAAAATAACTCCCAAAAATACGGAGTATTACACACGCCCTGAATAAGTCAAGCCCCTTATCCCCTAAATTCGAAATTAACAACTGTCGCCACTGTGAAAAATGGGGTCCAACAGTTCTCATTTCTCAACCAAGTGATTAACTCAATATATTTCTTTAAACTTCCACAATCATCATCAATATAACAATAAATTGCCTTTTATGATTAAGAGGCATATCTTCGTATTTAAGAGTGCTGAAAAGATATTTTTTTTTAAAAAAAAAATTTAAAGGCCAAGCTTTTGAAATTATCCTCGATTATCACGGTAAGAATGAAATGCCGTTATAATTGTTCAAGAACCCTAAATTGACAATTGACAGCTAATTATAAATGATAATGTTAAATCTTATCTCAGAAGTTAGCTTCAAAGAATACAAGAGAAAGCTCAAAAGGCGCTTCAATGGTGAAATGGAAAAGTGAGTGGGATCAGACAGAGGAGAGAGAAACAGGAACTTTGTAAGGAGGGGCCCTAGTTTCTCGTTGTACTCCGTATATGTTTCTTTTAGGAGTAAATTCTTTTTATCTAAAAGAAAAGGTAAATTTGTAATATTATAGGCAAAATTGTCACGAAGTAGCAGGTTTTATGGATGATTTATAAAAATATTATTATTCTTAAACTTATTTACACTTTTACGTCGGAATAAAACTTATTTACGAATTATTGTCCATGTAGGCTCGGATAAGTTTGTTTTTTTTAGGGTTAAACCGCCACATCAAGTAGCGGTTTATGTACTAAAACCGCTTTTTAGGTAGCGTTTTACCCTTAAATTACTATCTTAGGGCCTTTTTATTTGAATTGAACAACAATTTGTAGTATTAAAGATAGACAAACCACTACTTAGCGTTTTTGATACTGAAACTGCTACTTAAAGTAGCGCTTTGTGTCTGAAAAAAAAATTACACCAAATTTATTTCCGAGCTTGCATGGACAGTCTTTTCGTAAGTAAGTTTTGTTCCAACGCAAAATTGTAAAAAAGTTTTATAATAGCCACATTTTTTCTAAATTATCGTGGTTTTACCCTTAAACTTAGGCATTTTTTGGTTGCCTCCATTTGACAATTGACATAGACATTGGGTATTGACAGTCTTTTCGTAAAATTGTATTTATGTATTGTCGTTTGGTTGGCAAAAGGTAAAAAAAAATGGGGAAATTGGCAATTCCTTCGGAAGTTACAATTCCTACAAAACAACGGAGGTCAATTACCCAACCCCAAGGTGACTCATATTTCCTACATAAATTATACAAGAAAATTACATATAAGATTGTGAATGAAAAAGTACTAGAAATTAAAGGTACTTACCATACATAGGAAGTACATAAATTCAACCAAACAATATAAAGGAACTTAATTCATGGGAAGTGTAAATTCCTTGTTGTCAACTAAACATGTTTAGAGGTGTAAATTCCTTGTTGTCAACTAAACTTGTTTAGAGGTGTAAATTCCTTGTTGTTGTAGACACAAAATCATGTCTCCCCGTTTAAGGATCCGATTATGAAACATATCGTGCTCTTAATTATTCATGATAATTAATTGTATTTGAGCCCAATTCTTTGAAAAGCCCAATTAATTGATAATTAATTGATTTATTTTAATAAATAAATATTTTCAAAAGATATATTTTTTAAGTCAAAATCAGATTTTATCCCGTAAAATCAGATTCTTGGAATTAAAGGATAAAAGAAAATATTTTAAAACGCGTTTTAAACAAGGCTGGCAAAGGCGTGTCAAAAGCCAGGCTGGTGCGCCTAGTGCACCATGCTGCGTCAGGCGCAGCTTTTCATGACACGTGGCACTGTGCCACACACTGTGCCGTGCGCTTGGCGCACAGCTCTGCGTGAAGCGCAGGTTTCTTTCTTATCTTTTTCAAAGCGCGTACCACGTGTACGCTTTTTACTGGGCAAGTCGTGTCATACGCTTGCCACGTCAGTTGCGCCTGGCGCAGTACTGTTTTCCCTATAAATAGGCCTGATTTCCGAACGGATTTCAGAACGGATTTTTGACATAACACTCGACGAATACTTTTCGAACGTCTCTACGAACTACAAAATCTCCCTACAAAACTCATACTTTCAAACACAAATACATACAATCTACATACTTTCAGACATTTAGATTTTCAGGCTTTACGATTGCTCGTCCCGAAGGTTGTCAATCTCATAGACCCAAGCCACGGTATAATCCTGAGGGTCCTTAAATAAATTATTTTTATATTGAAGTTACTAACCACTTATTTCATGATGTAGATCTTTAATATAAACTCGCTTTACTGTATATTCTAGACCTCCTTCTTTCTTTTTTATTTTGTTTTCATATATTATTACACTTGATCATTATATGCATATTATATGATTGTCTGTTTTTAATGCTTTTATCACCCACATGTTATTCTAGCTAAACAAGACCTAAAGAACTGTTCTAATATTAATCAGATTAATTTGGACAATTTGTTAGGTTTCCTGTAATATTGATTGCATAATAACATATCACTAAAAATTAGTCTTTTTATGTGTTTCCGGAACCTACTCGGACCAAATATTTTTAGGGTGTATAAAAATATTATATGATTATTCTTTGGCATAAAATCTGCAATGACTCGATATTTAGTAGAGGCCAACTTCGGGCGAATGTGGTTCATTATGACTATATTCGTACCCTCACCCCTGAACTCAATATCTGGTTCATTTTGACCATATATGGAGTCAGGACGAGGAAATCTACATTGGATAATTTGTCCCTATGATTTTCCTATATCCAATTACGTTTATGATTCTTCCTAAAAAGAATTTTTGACGACTTCTTTCAATACAATTTTCAATAAAACCTTAATAGTGGGGTAGTCAAATATAATACGCGCTCACACCGCGTAGGCGAAATAAAAACACGCCCACAATTTGGCGACTCTCTTGGGGAGGATTTAAAAAAAATTATTATTTTTTAAATGAGTGGGTGAAACTCGAATAATACGATTCATTCTATTTTTATGCCTTTGAATAATATATAGTTTTGCATATGCATAGCTCTTTGTTCGGCCACCACAAGGACAATCTACCTTGTCTCATTAGCACATGTTCTATGTGTGAGGTCACCCCCGGTGGGTTTTGCGCTTTGTCCTTCCAAAAAGCTTCCCGGGCGATAGTGTTGGAGCTTAGTCATAAGCAAACCTACCCAACCATGGCATTGTTCTCTTGTTCTCGACTTGAGGCCGGAGTGCGTCTTACACGTGGCCACCTCTTTAAGCGGGGTACGAAGCTTGGGATCAATCTCTTAGTCATGGACCCTTTTCGGGCGAACCTAAACTCTGACCAATACTTTCAAACATAGAACCGGACTTTAGGTTGAGAACTTTTGCATCCATCTTATATGACATTTGCCTGTGATTGCAATTCTTGTATGCTATTATTTTGTCAATTTGTCATTATTATGCGTCGTGTCTAAAATCGCGTCTAACAAACAAGAAAATTCTTCAATCGGCCAATTCGTCGCCTAAATCCCCGAAAAAAGTGTCGGGGAGTAGTGCGCCAAGCGCATTAAGTTGCTCCTGGCGCACCACCCCGCGCCAGACACACGCCTGTGCGCCACGCGCAGCAATGCTGCGCGGCTCGCAGTATGTGCTTCGCACGTTTTTTGTCAATTTAGTCGTCGTAATTGTCGATCCAATGTTCAGTCCTATGTGCGTCTGTCTGTCTGCATTCGCGTAATTTGGTCATTTAGGCTTATCACCTAATTCAACATATAAAAATCAGTCTTTTCATGCAAGGTCAAGTCTCTCCTAAAAAAAATGCATCCAAAGGGTCATTGTAGAGTTAGAGTTGTCATGCATGTCTACATCTTCCCATTTCATCCCTGCTATCCCCGTCAATCTTACCTTTCCATATTCATCAATTTCAAAAACTTACATTTTTCAAAATCAATCCTACACCCTCTTCCATTCTACCTTTTTCGAAAGCATTTACTAATCATCATAATACCACGACATTTCAAAAAAAAAAATATTTTTCAAATCAATCCATCATCTTTTCCTAACAAAAGATAAAACAAAGGGACCTTTCAATAATGAATTTCGAAAATTCTAAGCCCATTCCAAACATCTTCAATCCAATTCGATCCAATCGGCTCAATTCACTTGCATTCATTCTAGGCCCATATGCATTAGAGTCCATTTTGCATTCATATAGGGTCCATCTAATTCAAGTCCATGCATTCATATTAGGCCCGCTAGTATTAGAGTCCATCTTAGGCCCATATAAGTCTAGCTCATGTCAAAACCTAGACCCATTTGCATCTTTATGTGAACCGTAGTCTATGTCAATCCCAGTCCAAGTCCAATCCAACTCTATTCCAATCCAATGTCAAGCCCATGTGCATTTTCAAGTCTAACTTCAAACCAATATAGGACTAAGTCCAGAATTAGGTCCACATAAGTCCCAACTCATTTCCAAAGTCAATCCGGTCAATTCCAAATCCATATGGGACGAAGTCCAAACCATTAAGTCTAGCGAAGCTAGTCATCCCCTGTGAGACCATAACGACACCCCTTTGACTTAGCTAAGCTAGTCATCCCCGTAAGACCATAACGGCACCCCTTTGACCTAGCTAAGCTAGTCATCCCCGTGAGACCATAACGACACCCACTTTGACCTAGCTAAGCTAGTCATCCCCGTCGACTATAATGACACCCCTTTGACCTAGCTAAGCTAGTCATCCCTATGAGACCATAAAGGCACCCCTTTGACTTAGCTAAGCTAGTCACCCGTAAGACCATAAGGGCACCCATTGATTTAGTAAAGCTAGTCACCCTTAAGACCTTAAATGCACCCTTCGAGTTTAGCGAAGCTACTCCTGTTTTACATCTATAGCAATACCAAATCATCAAGTCCGGCGAAGCCAATTCCTTCCTAAGCCTAGGGAAGCTAGCGTTGACAATCTTACCGGAGCCCGGTCTATTTACCAAGTCTAGTCCGGTCGGCCTTGCATAGTCCAGTCCAGTCCGAGTCATTTGCATCTACATATAGTTAGGTCCATGTCACCATCATAACCATAATCATACCCATCTCTAATCAGTTCCCGTTTCCATTTCACCTTCCATTCTTTTCATCCCCATTTCCACTTTCATTTTCATTTCTCATCTCCATTTCTCCATCCCTCATTTCCATTTCTCATTTCGAAAGCATCATTCCTAAAAATTTACGAGGTCCATTCGATTTGTTTAGGACGGATCGTGAGATTATAACTTGGGAGCGCCCGACGAGAGAGGATACAAGGTCGACCTACTCCTAGACTCACCAAACGCATCCTCACATTTTCGAGGACGAATCCTCCGACTCTTACGAATCATCATCCGAAATGGGGGACACTAATGAACAAACTCGGTGCCATTATGACCCAACTTCAACTGATGAACTCACGTCTTGAGGACCAAGACAAAGAAATTAAGGCACTGAGGGAGAAGCTAACTGAAGAGGACGAGCAAGGCGACACTCCATCACCAATCAAGACCAACACATATTTGAGGTTTGAAAAACTCGAGCAATTGGTCCGATCGATTCCTGGCGCTCGAGGGTCGGGCTCATGGCCATGACATTATTGATCTCGAACCGAGGGAAAAACTCCCTAAAAGGTCACATTGGGTGACCTCCCAAAATTCAAGGGGGTCGAATACCCAGATGACCACTTGAGAGCTTTCTCCATCTCTATGGCTCTCAAGGGCATGAGCAAGGACCTGTTTGCTTATGTCTTTCCCTTGACTTTGGATGCACATCCATCCAAGTGGTTCAGGTCATTGAATAAGGCCAAGTTGAATGATTAGGACTACATCAGAGAAGAGTTCCACAAACAATACATCTACAATACTCAGCTTCCCATTGGCCTTCGTGAGTTGGAATTAACTAAGCAGAATTCCAACGAAGGCTTTGTCACCTTCCTTAACAGATGGAGGGAAAAGGCTGAATAAATGACTAACAGGCCATCCCAAGTGGATCAAGTCCGATTGGTGATCCGTAACCTACAGCCCAAGTATGGGGATCATATCAAGTTCCAACCTATAGATTCTTTCACGAAACTCTATAAGGTAGGCCTCGCGATTGAAGAAGAAGTACAGGGCTAACAAGAACAAGGGTTCTAACAACAACAACTCTTGCAAGAAGAGTAATAATAACCCTTCTACCTCTAAAAGCAGTGACATAAACACCCTAACTACTGAAAAGAGAGGTTATTAAGGACCTCAAAGGACATTCACTCCCTTAGGCATGTCTCTAGAAGAAGCCTTCACTAGGCTTCATGCAAAGGGAGCACTTCGACCTCTTGGCCCCACTCCGGACCCTGCTCCTAAGAAGAGATCCGATCGATGGAATCCTAATTCCTACTACAAGTACCATCAAGGAAATGGACATCTAACATCACAATGCTGGACTTTAAAGCATCATCTCGCAGGATATGGTTGAAGATGGTAGATTGCCAATTCCGCCTCGCGCAAAAAAGTCGGCAATAGTGGCAACCCCTTGGGGAAATGCCTAAATAACGTCGGCGGTTAGTCATTTAACGCTAGTTTTCTAGGTTGAGTCGGAGAGTCCCTCCCCAGCTCCTTCATTTCCTTCCTTGCCGAGTTTACGTCATATAGGTTTTTATTTCTAATAAGCCTTGTTCTATTTATTTCTTATTAATAAAATAATTGCATTTTCATTTTCATTTTCATTGGCCTTCCATCATTTTATTTATGCTTCTAATTCAATGATGAAACTCGAATCACCTAATGAACTTGACTAATAATAACAAAAAGAGATCTCGAAATAAAAAGAGAAAAATAAAAAAAGAGGACATACTTTGGATTAAGAGTTATTCCCCTCTTGCCTCCATCATCCTTTAAGCCATCATCTCCATTAGCCAAATAATTCTTTCAACATCAAAGCTCCACAAATAACCTTCAAGCCTTCCAATACCCTAAACCAAACTTGAGTGCAAGCCTCACTACATAAAAAAAAGAGTCAATGCCAGGCAAAAATAAAAAGTGAATAAAAATCAAAGTGCGAAAAAAAAAGAAGCAAAAGCAAAAGAAAACGCACAAGACAAACAAATGCAAAAAAGAAAAAGCCAAAGGCAAAGAAATAAAAAGTCAAGTAGGGGGCTTGCACACAAGTTCTACCCCTCATTCAAATCCTTCAAACTTATATCAATGACCCCTACCTTAGCCCATCCAATTAAACCTTCATCAGACCTAAAGCCTTTAACCTTTCATCAACCCTAACTGCTTCTTCAAGGTATGTCCAAGCCCGTTAGGTTGAAAACCCGAAAGGGCGGCCTAGGCAAAAGTTAGGGCACAAAAAAAACTAATACAAAAAAAAAAAGAAGAAGAAATCAGATCCAGAACTACGAATGGCCTGATTCCGCAAGGAGACGTAGGAATCCTCATCTCGAGGTCCGACCGCTTCAATAAAATAAATTAGTCATGGTCTAATGATTTGACTTTCTAGAATATAGGAGCATAATCTCTTTTTAGATCCCGACATAGACTCGAGTCTGCACCTAACCTCGTTAAAGCCTTTTCCCACCTACATTCATTTAAGTCACAAATTTCAACCTTTTTATTTTTCAAACCAAGCTCTCCTTGTCCCTGAAGTACTCTCCGATGATTCCGTGGTTTCTGGCGATATTTGACTTTGTATATTAACTTCCCAATAAATAATCCCCAGTGACAACTTGCAACGTTCAAGGTAGATCAACTACGTTTCAATATCAGATCAAGTACATTTCGATTAAGGCTCATGCATAATTCAAGGCAAGCTCACCCAAAGTGGGGGCTTCCTATGTGTGGTGGTTCCTCCAATTCAAATCAAACTCCCGAGAAGTTGTAATACACGGACCTCGTTTACGAACCCCGATTGTTTACTAAAAACAATTTTTGAAAATCATTCAATCTATTTCTAATCATTCTATCGTTCTATACATCTTCTAGCTTAGCCTTGCAAAATCCTGACCTTGCATCATAGCTTTGCAAAACCACGACCTTGCATTGCATTACATACATTCTAGTCCCGCATAACCCTAACCTTTCATGACGTGTCATGCCTTAGCTTTGCATAACCTTAATCCTTGCATAGCGTCTCATGCATCCTTAGAGTCTAAGTTTGCATTATTACATCACTATGTGCTTATGTGAGTTGTTTGCACCTATCTCGCTAACTTCTTTCCCCGCAGTAATCAGTTGCTTGTAGTTATTGTCCTGCATACTAACTTTGTTTTGCGAGACCGGCGGTTATAGATCAGTTCTAAACTGCAGAGAGTTTAGAATCGTTCTCTGTCCCGACACCGTATACTTTGACTTTCGGTTTCCTGAACCTCAGTCAAAGCGGGGGCTTCTGTAGACACATAATCGTGTCTCCCTATTTAAGGATCCGATGATGAAACATACCGTGGTCTTAATTGGTCCGACCCAAGGCCAGAGTAGTCTGAAAAGCCATTCAAAACTATTTCGAAATGTGTTAAAGTCCTATTTTAAAGCCCAATTAATTATTCATGATAATTAATTGTATTTGAGCCTAATTCTTTGAAAAGCCCAATTAATTGATTTATTTTAATAAATAAATATTTTCAAAAGATATATTTTTAAGTCAAAATTAGATTTTATCTCGTAAAATCGATTCCGAAAATTAAAGGATAAAAGAAAATATTTTAAAACGCGTTTTAAAAAAGTGGCGACAAAGGCGTGTCAAAAGCCAGGCTGGTCGTGCGGTTGGCGCACAGCTCTGTGTGAAGCGCAGGTTTCTTTCTTATCTTTTTCAAAGCGCGTACCACGTGTATGCTTTTTACGGGGCATGTCGTGTCATACGCTTGCCACGCCCATGCGCTGGCGCAACAGGCGCATGAGGCACATTGCCGTTTTTCCCTATAAATAGGCTCCGATTTCCGAACTTATTTCGAACGGATTTTTCACATAACACTAGACGAATATTTTACGAACCTCTCTACGAAATATAAAATCTCCCTACAAAACTCATACTTTCAAACACAAATACATTCAATCTACATACTTTCAATTCAGACATTCAGATTTTCAGGCTTCACGATTGCTCGTCCCGAAGGTTGTCAATCTCGTAGACCCAAGCCACGGTATAATCCTAAGGGTCCTTAAATAAATTATTTTTATATTGAAGTTACTAACCACTTATTTCATGATGTAGATCTTTAATATAAAATCGCTATACTGTATATTCTAAACCTCCTTCTTTCTTTTTTATTTTCTTTTCATATATTATTATACTTGCCTGATCATTATATGCATATTATATGATTGTCCTGTTTTCATGCTTTTATCACCCACATGTTATTTTTGCTAATCAAGACCTAAAGAACTGTTCTAATATTAATCAGATTAATTTGGACAACTTGTAGGTTCCCTGCAATATTGATTGCATAATAACATATTACTAAAAATTAGTCTTTTTATGTGTTTCCTGAACCTACTTAGACCAAATATTTTTAGGGTGTATAAAAATATTATATGATTATTCTTTGGCATAAAATCTGCAATGAATCGATATTTAGTAGAGGCCAACTTTGGGCGAATGTGGTTCATTATGACTATATTCGTACCCTCACCCCCGAACTCAATCTCTGGTTCATTTTGACCATATATGGAGTCAGGACGGGGAAATCTACATTGGATAATTTGTCCCTATGATTTTCCTATATCCAATTAGGTTTATGATTCTTCCTAAAAAGAATTGTTAATACAATTTTCAATAAAACCTTAATAGTGGGATAGTCAAATATAATAGGCGCTCACACCGTATAAGCGAAATAAAAACACGCCTACAGTTGTCAACCAAACATGTTTAGAGAATTTCTTATGAAGTGAATAAGGGAAAAAACTTCCCATGAAAATGAATTTTTCGTGGGAACTTATTTCCCATGTAAACCAAACAATGCCTTAGGGTATAATTGCTACACTTCAAGTGGCTGTTTCTTGGAAAAAAATCCATTTATTTACAATTGAGCCACTTGAGATACGTAATTTGTTTCTCTAAGGATTTTTTTGGCAATAACCACCAACTTGGCACATATGCCGATGCTAAACTCTGATCAGTAATATCTTTAATTATATAGGACTAAAAATTATAACATTTGAATATTAATACACTACTACATTTTTTATCTAATGCAACCCCTAAATCCGTTGCATTAGGCGTCACAATTCGTTGCATTAGGCCTGATGCCATGGTCATGTACCGTGACATCTGTTGGCGTTGCGTTAGGTCTAATGCAATGGCATATGACACCTAATGCCACGACATTAATGATCGGTTGCATTATATTAATACCTGATACAACGACAACATTATAGCCGTGGCATTGGCTATAATACCTAATGCCACAGTGCTATATACCCTAATGCGACTAATAATAATAATAATAATAATAATAATAATTGAAAAGATAGGCCTTAATTAAAGAAATAAAGCCCACTGACGAAGAATCCTAACTCGGCCAAAACTGCTGAGGCACGGGCGTACCTCATGTTCAGAAACAATACAGAACTAGAATGTGCTGAGGTACGGGCATGCCTCATCGAGTATTCCCAAAAGTCCGTTGAGGCACGAAAGTGCCTCATCGAGCACCCTGACACTCGTCGAGGAACAGACTTGCCTCCCCAAGGCATGGACGTGCTTCATCACTTCATCGAGTATTCCCAAAAGTCCGTTGAGGCACGAAAGTGCCTCATCGAGCACCCTGACACTCGTCGAGGAACAGACTTGCCTCCCCAAGGCATGGACGTGCCTTGATAGTTTTCATCACTTCTTCGATGAGGCACGTCCATGCCTCCTCTAGGCATGGACGTGTCTTGCTCACTTTCCTAGTTTCCGAAGTTATTCTTCCTAGTTCCCGATTCAAGACACTATTCTAACAGATTAGACATGTAGTATGATATACTAGTATCATACTTAGCTAATCCACAAATACTTACTGACTGATCAGTAAACCTTAGACATTATATATTAGCTGCAATTAAAACTTGCAGAGAGAAAGCAATGCATAGTTAGTACCTTGCAAAAAGAAAGCAATGCCTAACAATGCAGGTGGGTTGACTTAATATTTTTATGCCATTGATCATCGACCATAGATAATTGACTGTCTAATCAGATTAGCTAGATAGTCCCACATATTAGACTTAATATTTGGGATAAAGTAAAATTGTTTACAAGATATATAGAAGCATTAAGATTGAAGAAAAATCCATTACTTTAGGTACTGACTAATAAGACCCCTACTCCAAGATTGTAGTATAGCTATGGCCTTTTGTTTTTACTCTCAAATCAAGCGATATGCTCTTTACTCTTGTAACTCAAATGTAACTAGCCTACATATCTATAATATTCATATAAATGTCCTTAAAAATGATACACGATCATCAGTCTGGCGTGTAAGAAAAGACACTATAAAATCAGAAAATTGATTAAAATGTGGGTTGAATTATTTGACGTATGTAAACGTTGTGACGTATTTAGAGCACTGTCTTAGAAGCAAAATTCGCCCCGACTATGGTGCAATCGGATATGACGTTGCCCCTAAGATTTAACACAGCGATCCCTCTTAATGTGCACTCAAAAGAGGAATTAAAAGTGCTCAAAATTTATTGGAGGAAAACTGATATAATGAGAAGAAAAAGAAAGGGATTTTCTGTGTTTTTCAAAACTGACTGGAAGTTAGTTTTTAAATCTTTCAAAAATCGTAACGGAAAGGAAAATATCAAGGAAGTCGGTAAAAAATGGGCGAAAATCTAGAAAACATTATGAACGTTACAAAACACGATTAAAACGTGTGTTGAAGGCTTCGGAACTGAACGACATTGTAAAAACTGAACCGCCAGTTACACTGATCGACCCAAAAAAGTAGGCACAACAAGCACGTGTCACGATCACAAGCCGAGCCAGACGGGCGGCACCACGTGTGTTGGGATACCTCCTTCTAGCCCACAACACAAAGGAAAACACTTCAAACATCTTTGTGAATATTTTAACAAAGCGAAACTCTCTTATCCCACCAATGTGGGACAATACATTTCCTCCAAAATAGAAGCAAGTTTAACTCCTCTTTTCCTTAGCATTAATTCCAACATGGCGATCACATGCATCTCTAAAATAAGAAAGGCCACCAGTAGCTAAGTCCACATGCATAAAGTAAACACGTAGCTAAATGAAATGTATAGATTAGTTCTTTTTAAAGTCCAATAATAGATGGCTTAAAAGCCCCAAAAAACTCTCTGGAACACATGAGTAGAAGGATATAATGTTGGTATCGTACACATGAACTACAATACCCTCATTTGACTCTCTTAAGGCTTGCATAAATTTGGGCAACTCTTCATATGATTTCTCCCAATCCCCAAAAATAGTAGTGATTGCCTCTGGTTAGCTAACCAAGTCCTCTTGTATGTTATGATATAATGAAATCAATATTTGATAACTTGCACTATGACACAAATTTTTAAGGAAGGATCGGCTCGTATGAGATCAATTTTAACACCATACGGAAAATCAGTAGACAATAAAAGGGGATGATCAAGCTTATTAAGTTCAGCTGCACATGTACTTGCATGAGGTCCTTCATACTTCACAATTCTAAATGTGGGAAGTGTTGGTAACTTGCATTGATTGCACACAACCTCCAAGGGCATATACATTTTTCCTTTGCGCTTCCTTCGCTCGAAATGTTTGATTTTTGGTTATATAGTATAGCTTTATAGCATCTTTTAACCTTAGATAGTTTGATGTACTGGGCGGCAAACCTTCTCTCTAGGAAACTAGAGTTCCTCTCACTAAAATTCTCTCTCTTACAATTTAAAAAATTCCTCTTTTTCCTGATACTTTTCTTTTCATCCTTCCTTTCCCACTTCATTCCTTTCTAGTCTAACCTCTTCGTTAAATCCTATTAAAATAAATGAACTATCCTTATCTTAAAAAAAAATGGGTCCAAAAATAAATTCTGAGGTTGGAGATATGCATCCCTCTGGAGTGGTGTACCCTATGGCTGTGATAGGGAAATTCAAAGATGGCCGAGATTTCTCAACAAATCAAA
The DNA here is from genome assembly GCA_947646795.1 of Beta lomatogona. NCBI lineage: Eukaryota > Viridiplantae > Streptophyta > Magnoliopsida > Caryophyllales > Amaranthaceae > Beta > Beta lomatogona. The sequence goes on along the minus strand of CANSNZ010001265.1, from coordinate 25,753 downwards.
TCCAACATTGGATAGCAACATGCTGGATAACAAACGAGCGGTTTTTTCACCATATACCCGACTAATTTTTTTTGCACCGTATACCCTCGCAAGTTTCCCAATTCACCATATACCCTCACGTTTCAAAAAATACATCAACATGCCCTTATGACTAACGGTAGTTAGACTTTCGTTAGTCATTAGGCCCTAATCCTCCCCTAACCCTAATTAACTAACCTAAATCAAACCCTAATTCTAACCCCTAACCCTAATCTAATACACTAACTTGGGCCCTAACCCTAACCACTAACTTGGGCCCTAACCCTAACCACTAATTTGGGCCCTAACCCTAACCACCCCCTTACCCCACTGCACCACCACCCCGTCACCACCACCCCCGTCACCACCACCACCCATCCCCTTCCTTGTCGACCCCTCCCCTTCCCCCGCCGACCCCCTCCCCCTTCCTCCGTCACCACCACCACCCCTCTCGTTAACCCGCCGACCCCCTCCCCTTCCCCTCGTCACCACCAACACCCCTCCCCTTCCCCCGCCGACCCCCTCCTCCCCGCCCCGCTGCGCGAACCCCTCCCCTCCCCTTCCCCCTCCGCGCGAACCCCTCCCCTCCCCTTCCCCGCCCGCGCTGAACCCCCCCTCCCCGCCCCTTCCCCTATCGTGAGCCCCCTCCCCGCCACAACAACCCGTATGCGCGAAAATCGAACCCCCCCTTCATGCGTTTTTTTTTGTTCTTCTCCCAAGCGAGTTTACACGGGAGAGAGGAAATTGGAGCCTGGGAGATGCGAGGGGGGGGGGCGCGGGGAGTTGGGAGGGGAGGGGCTTCGTGTAACACCCCGATAATTCTCTCTTTTCGAAATACCTTTATAATACAAAAACTTAGAGAATTACCCAAGTATTATCGCCCGTGTGATAACGTATCGGCTTATTCGTAATTTTGCAACGGAAAACATCAAACTAAACTTTGTAAATAATAATTTAAGTACTTCAAAAAACAAACCACTTTATGAAAGTCTATCAACCAACTTAATAATAACATTATCCGACTAATGCGTAACAAGATAACAAAACTAGATTTACACAAGCTCTCCATTCCTGCATTCCCAATGATGCTACATCTCGCGAACCCGTAAATGTCAATGCTTTAGAGAATCTACTCACCAAAATTTGGGTCATCACAGGATCAATAAGGCAAAGCCATGATCAACACACTAACAAAGCACGTAATCGACAAAGCCGAGTACTACATATCAATACATAAAACAATCCTAATCATGATACTAAGGAATAATAACAGAGTTAAATAATAATACAACAATATAACATTCTCGAGATAACTTCTACCGAACTAAACTTTAATCAACTTTTATTATATTAAATGGAATAGTTATTGGACCGAGTTGTCTAACTAAAAACCGCCTTCACCTAGGAAGACGAAATACGGGCGCGACTCCGTATTCCATAATGACCTACGATATCGAGGAACCTTTAAATAAAAAGAGGAATGGTGATCAATCCAATTCCCGAAAAAGCCATGGCCCGCTCACCATGTACCCCAACTCCTGATTGTCCAACTTCAGACGTGCACAAGTCTAAAGTTTATTACTACCCAAGTTACACTTTACGTGATTTACAATTTATTACTTGTTATGACACACATACAAGCAACACATGATATAATTCAACATTCACAATTAAACTTCTTTTATCTTAGGATTACATAAGTGATCACACAACTTACAATCCAAGATTACTTTCTTTAATTCCAACCTTTCTTACTTTGTTGAACCTAGCCAACAATCAATCTTACCTTTCAAAGGCATAACTTGTCAACTTACCAAATAAGGCCCACGATCCTCATAAAGTAGTGAAATACAAAAAGGGAACAACGATCAAACATGATCCCATACTAATAAATATATTAATTCCCCCATGTGAATTAATAAATAAGGTTCCCAATCCAATTAACATGCTTGCATCAATATTCCATACAAACATGATATTCTACTCATAATCAAATACTATAATTAACATGTTTGCACACAGGCATAAAACATGCAATATCCAACATAATAAATATCATACATGAACTCAACCAAGTTCCTATACATGATATTACATAATTCTCCTTCATAAAATCATGATGCTATCTCAATCATCACATAGACATGTACGTACCTTGTGTAAACTAGTCGACTGGCCACTTTTAAACCTTTAAAAGTCTCCTACGGAATACTCTCCGCCTAGAAATCAAACATAACTCAAATCAATACTTTTAAATAAAAAGACAGCAACTTTAAAATATTTAAAAACCCCTTTAAACATATTCAAAAGTTGATTTTACTATCAAAACTTCCATTACTTTTAATTCCTAGCATAGTACTACCATACTAGTAATTAAAATTCTTAAAACTCCCTAAATAAAACACTTTCTGAAATTCCAGCAACTTATAAAATCATAAAACCTTCTTTAAACCCTCTTAAACATGTTTAAAATCACAAATTAAATTAATCTCATAGTGTATAATATGCTACTATGGTTTTCTAATCATTAACACCCTAAAAATCCATGCTTTAATTATTAAAACTTAAATCTAACAATAATAAACAAATCTGAATTTTTATTCTTATAATATAATATATATATTAATCAAGATTACTCATTAAAACAGTAAATTAATATTGATAATCATGATTAACATTAAAATAAAGCATAAAAATATAGTCTTTAATGGAAAACTTGAGGAAAAAGGAAAGAATTAAACCAACTCAAGATGAAAGGGATGGTGCGCCGGCCAAGGAAGGTCTTGGTGGCAGCAGCGGCGGTCCACGGTGGTCAACGGCGGCGGCGGTGATGTTTCTTAGCGAAGAAGAAAGCGTTACTTGAAGAAGAAGAAACAAAAACTTGAGAGGAAGAAGAAAAGAAAAATTACGTGGAAGAGGAGAGAGAGAGAGCCGAAATTTTGAGAGGAAGAGTGAAGGAAAAATAATTTGTGTAGGGTAAAATAGTTGGGCTTTAGGGTATTTATAGTTAGGGTTTCCTTTTGGGCTTAGGAAGAAGGAATTTAAGTTTAAATAGGATTCGATGATAACTAGGATTGATGAATGAGGACTCCTAGTATCAATATAACTCCTCTTTCCTAATCTACTTAGAATTTGGGTTCCTCAAGTCCATTAGACTTCTTTTCTAAATCAAATTCATATTTCAAACCTTTTTCAAAGCATGCTTAATTAAATTATTTTCAATTTCCTTAAATCCTTAAAATAATTTCATTTGACTTTCAAAAAATAGTCAACCTACTTTAATAATAAAATCATTTTGAACTAAAATATAAATATATAAATGATAAAATATATTTATAAAATCCTTTAAAATTATGGGGATTACACTTCGGGGGTGGTGGGGAGGGGGAGTGGGGGAGGGCCGCCCGGAGTGGGGAAGGGGGGCTTCGGGGTGGTGGGGATGTGGGTGGGCTTCGGGGTGGTGGGGTAAGGGGGAGTGGGTGGGGCCGCTGAGGTAAGGGTGGGGGAGTGGGTGGGGGTAAGGTGTGGAGGGGTGGTTAGGGTTAGGGTATCGGATTAGGGATTAGGATTAGGGTTTGGCATAGGTTTAGGGTAGTTAATTAGGGTTAGAGGGGATTAGGGGTTAATGACTAACGACGTTAGCCTTTCGTTAGTCAAAAGGGTAAGTCGATGTATTTTTTGAAAGGTGGGGGTATATGGTGAATTTCAAAAGTTGAAAGGGTATATGGTGCAAAAAAAAATTAGTCAGGGGTATATGGTGAAAAAACCGCAAACGAAGACATTATAGTAGAAAAAGTAGGAAATGTTTTTTTCTTCTACTGTACTCTCGAAGATGATCGTGACAATTTATTGGCAAAACGCAGTGCATGCTTTCAAGGTGCACTTTTAATCTTCAAGTGTTGGTTCTCTCGGAGCCCCCATTAGAAGCTTTGATTTCTCCATGGCACCGTTGTGGATAAGAGTTGAAGGTATCCCCCTCACTTCCAATCATCCTCATGTGGCTCGCAGAGCGCTTGAAAAAAATAGGGAGAGTGATCACCTTTGATAATGGATCTCTTTAAGAAGGCCCGAAAGAGTTTTTAAGGGCTAAAGTTTAGGTGGAACTAGATAAACCTCTTATTCCGGGGTGTTTCTATGAATATCAAGTTGGTCACTTCCAATGGGTTGATTTTTAGGTACGAAGGAATATTTAATGTTTGTAAACAATGTGGAAAACTGGGACATAAAACCGCTTATTGTAGAATATCTCTGGATGAAGCTCAAAGAAGTTTTGGAAGACGCATGAGGGAAGTGTGTATTAATCCTGTCAACTTTATGGTGCATCATCCTCTTACTCCATGCTATACCAATAAAATATTTGGGCTGCGCAGGATTGAAATTTTCGAGTCATCTCATCTGGACTTAACGAGAATGGCATTCGATGAAGTTCCATTTTTTTCATCTTTCTCGAACTCGTCCTCCTAGTCATCCCCGGATGGAAAGCCCAAACGCAAAATTGCCAGGAACCATGATCCATGTTCCCATAAAAGACGAAGAATTCAATTAGATTCCTCGTCCGAAGAAGACCACTCCGGAAGATCGTACGCCATTATGGGAAAGAAGGCAATTCTTCCATCCAGGAAACCTTGTCATTGGCACAAGCCAGAATCGTCAATCAAGATCGAAAACTCGTACAACAAGCTCCTTCACAAATGGTATTTCCAGCATTAATAGATGCCAAGACTTGAAACGTAAAGCCGCAATATTGAATAGCGAGAGAGCTTTTAAAAGAGCAAATCATCACTCTCCCGGGTGGTATTTTAAAGGTGATATGATGAACAAAACAATGGTGAAGCGTAACTGTTCCCTGGAGATTAATTCAAACATTCCATTCGATCAAACCATCCACCATTGAGTAAAAAAAGTCAAGTAAGTCCCGTAAAATTTGCTTCAAATTCTCCTCCTTCGGTCTCCGTTCAAATTGGATTAAACTCACACCTAATCCCCTCGTTTTGTGAGGTTCAAGGTTATTAACATAGGAGACTCTAAGAGGCCTGCGGGTAAGGATATAGGAGTCATGGAAAAGCATGGGTGAACTAACGAGTTCATTAAACTTTAGTTCATTTATGGGGAATGTTCCTTTAGGTTCTCTCTCTCCTAGTTCTTTTGAAGGAATTAAGCTCAACTCCCCGAAATAATAGGGTATAAAAGCCTCATCCCTATTTTTCTTTGAGTGGGAATTATCCATCCTCCAGTTCTCTTGTAAAGTGGCATTTAACCATCCCCCCAACCACTTTTGGTAATTCCTTGGTGTGTCGGCTATTAAATCACAACTTCACTTCCTCTTCATTTTTACTCAAAACATCATTTCTACCTCCTCCTCTGTATTCCCTAACCTATTTAGGTAAGAAATCTTTGACCTCTTCAATAATGTTTAGTCGGGAAGCCGAGGAGGCAATACACATTGAAGGTAATGAATGGCTAAACTTGCTAAGTTCGAATCGTCTTATAATTCCAAGAAATACCCTCCAAGACCCGTTTATACCACCAGCTCAAAAATTTGAACTTCTCAAGTCCCTTGGAACAAATCCACCAAGTTAACCTCTAAAATTTTAAACCCGGGCCCAACGGAAATGTTGGTGGATTTAAGCGACAGTTCTTCGGACTTTTTCTCTTTTCCGAGCTAGCCCAAACAAACACTCAACTTATGCTACTCCCCATAAAAAATCTAGCCCAAGTCACTAATCTTCCCGAACCAAAAATCCCGGGCCCAACTGATTTAATTTTTTGAGCCCATGAAACCAAAAAGGGATGAAATAGGAAAAGAAAAGGGGATTATCAAGGGGTTCGAAAAAATGAAGCTGAGTCATGTACAAGGGCTGAGTCTTGACAATATCTATTACTCAAAGAGTCCGAATTGGGCCAGATTGATCTTGGTAAAATGGACCTTGATGGTACCGATGTTTTTCAACAATCCTGCGAATCTTCCCTTAACGTCGGTCAAATGGGGGTAAACTTGTGAACAAGGTGAAGAAAACCATTAATGTCATAAGAAAGGAAAGGAAAGTGACGAGGCTAAAGTCGTATCACCTAATTAAAAGTAATCCTAAAGTCCTCTAACAAATAGTAGTCGGGGAAGTAGGGTCGAATCCACAGGGAAACAGTGTTCTTTTCCTAATTGTAGATCAAATCTAGATTATAAGGAACGAGTGTTTGTTTCTAATTATACTAAACTAGACAATAACTATATCAAGAATATCAATAATAAAGAGTCTAGGGCGTAGGTTCACCAATGAACAATATTCCGGGATGAAGCACAATAATCAATAATGAATAATGCAATCAAACAGGTTGATTTCCTCTCTCAGTCGAAATTAACCATAGAATGATATTAACAGGCTATCACAATTTATTAATACCAACTCTACCTATTGAAACTAGCCTTAATACTATAACAATCAAATCTGGCCAAATCGGATTGAATAGAGATAATACATTCAATAGGAATCAACATACATCATTAAAAATCAATACTTTATAAGCATCCCTTCATAAATATTCATGGATCCCCTTAACCCTAGAAATAAACTACTCAATCATAATTAGGGAAAACATACTCATGATGAAACAAGTAAACATGGTGAATCAATAATCAAAGATTGAATAAGAATAATAAGAAAAGAGAAGAAATACCAATGTAGAACCAATCTTGCAAAATCCAAATTTCTATTAAAATCCAATGTAAAAATGGCAAAGAGTAATACTAGGTTTCTTGAGTAATTAAAATGTGCTTAGAAAACTAAAGCTGAAGCTATAATGTAAAAACGTGCTTTTTCAACCCTAAAAAAGATAAGTATTTATATGAAAATAAGAGTCGGCCGCAACACGCGCTTCAAAAGCATAAAAATCGCCCGCCCGGGCTGCCGGGCGGATCTGCCCGGTCGGGCGGTTGACAAGTCAAAACCCGTAAAAAGTAAAAAAATGGCGATCCACCCGGCCGGCCCGCAAAAAATACCAAAACCGCTCATTTTCAAAACTTCATAACTTTCTCGTCTCTTATCGAAATGCAGCGTGTGACCGGTTGTTGGAAATCTCTTCAAGTCCACTTTCCAACCCAATTGGAATCAATCCATTATCATTTGTGTATCAAAAGTTATAAGTAAAAGAGTGTACAAGAGTTAATTTTGGCACTTCTTTCAAGAATGCTTTGCTTCATTTTAGCCCAAATTCGTCCCAAAAAGATGCTTTGTGATCCTCATGCAATCTACCTTCTTTATTCATGTTTTTCTTAACTCAAGCTTAGCCAAACATAATCTATTTACATTAATATCACCCGAAATTCATCAAAACAAGCAAACGGAGAGCAAGATAGCCAAACTTGAGTAAATCATGCAAATATGCTCCTAAATGCTCTCATTTGAACTTGAAATGCAACCTAAATGAACCTAAAATATATGTATAAATATGACTCATCAAACTCCCCAAGCGAAACCATTGCTTGTCCCTCAAGCAATATGATATAGACATTGGAGAAGAAAAACACCTACAATATGAGACTACAATAGAGCCAAACACTCAACTGAAACCACGAGAGATATAGCCACTACACAAAACAAGCATCGAAACAATATCGAACAAAGCCGCATAGCATATTATGTATCGCAATCAACTCTCCAAACATACCACAAACCATCTCCCCCAAGCTAGATTTAACTAAACCCCGACGGACCTCGCTATGGTCATGTGCACTCAAATCTCTCATGTGTTTAAGGGATAATAAATAAGACTCAACCTAAATCAAGTCGACTCGGATGAAGCATATACTCTTTAACTTTGACCCTTTGACTCACTTTCTATGAAATAATATAACACATAAAGATCAAGAGGACTTTAAAGGGTAGTAACGAGTCTGCGGTTAAAGGAATGGAAAATAATATAAAATTATGGTGGAAAAACCAAGAAAGGGGAGCATTATGTAACTGAAAACATGCCCAAAAAAATAGGTCATAACAACTCCATGCAACAACCAACAATCTCCAAATATAACCAATAAATTTTTCATTCAAGAAATTCAAAAATAACCCTTTTTCTTTCACTTTATTCATAACTCTTTTTTTTCACTTTTTGTTTTCATTTTTCACAAACTTTCTTTTGATTTCTTTTTGTTTATTTTTTTTTTTCAAACTTTTAATTCAATTTCCAAGCTCACTAAACATACTTTCCGTCCAACTACACCACAAAGCGAGCTTTATCATTCAATACAACCAAACCAAAACTAATACTCGCTCCCCTCAAGCAAGGCTTGGGACAAGAATCAAATGAGGTCAAAGGTTTATAATGTAGATACCAATTTAACAATGTCAGAAAGGCTCAATGGGGATAGAGAAAGGATAATATGAAAACAATAATAACTCTGTAGCTAAGATCACGAAAAAAAATGCCTCAATCATATCAAAATGTCTACACTATCACACATCAAAGGGTACCAAGTCAAAATCAAGATCAATCCAACAACTGAGGAACTATTCACACATGAAAGAACGGAATCGACACGGATACGTTAGTTCATAGGCACAAAAGCTCACTTGAGTTAAGGTGTCTGCATAGTAAAGATAAATTGAGCCAGAGAGAGATCAAACAATCTTACCATAAACAATCAATTGCAAAATAATTGTGCTATGAAGAATCATGAACAAGATGAATGACGCTTAGGAGGTGTAGTGAAATATCAACAAGGTTCTCAAAAAGTGCTAGCAATAGTCTCATAGATGCAAACTAACATGATATGAAATCTAAAATGAAAAAAAAAAATTTCTAATGCAACTAAGAAAACAATACATTTTTTTTCGTTACATGTAAACTCCCGCCCCTAATGAGCGGTACAAACCATGTAACAATCCTACTAAAGCAATAAATCTAAACTAGTATGCAACTAACATGCACGAAGTGACATCCTTCCCCAAGCTGAACTTCACATTGTCCTCAATGTGAACACTAAGAAGAACAACGAAGAAAAAGAAAAGGAAGGATACAACTCACAGAAAAGGCGGATAATGAACATAGAGTGTGCCAAATAGTATTGACACTTCCACCACAACCAAAAGCACATCACTTCAACCTCAATCAGAAGAATCCAATGCTTTGAGTAACTTATCAAATGCTCTTGCAAACATGTCACTAAAAACAATATATGGCTTGATTGCAAGCACATCTATCTTCACAAACATAATGTCAACAGGAACAAAATAAATGTGAAGACAAGAAGAATCAAAAGAAAATGGAGAAAAGGAAGACAAAGTATAACTTTCCTGTATCTGTTGTGTAGACACCAGAGATCTCAAGGAAAGAATATCAACAATGTCAACTTGGCCAAATGTATCTTTTAATGGTGGCCCTTTTAGAAAATATGAGGGAAATAAAATAGGATGGGAAGAAAAAAGATCAAGACTTCTTGAAAATGGAATATGGGGACTAGAAATTATAGGTTCAACCTCTATAGTTTCACTTACAATGTCACCACCCTCTAAAATAGGCTCATTAACAAAGTGGTTTGTAACTAAGAGTTTCTCCTCCACCAAAACATTCATCCTATCCATATTTTTCTCATTATCATCATTCCTTTGGATATTGGGAGTCATATAATCACCATTCTCCACTGACATGTTATTCTTAACGCAATCATCATCATCATAGAAAAACATATTTTGGTCTCTTATTTGTTGAATGCCTGGTAATTGATTAACCATCAACTGTTGTTGGTCACAATTGCTTAGGGCTAGTAATGAATTCTTTATTGGACTCATTCAATTGTTTCAATAAATCAAGAAGATCCCGTAATACACTCGTGACGATTGTTCTTGAGGATAGTTATCCGGTTGGGGAGGGGAGTTCCAAGTATGCATATAAGACTCATAGGGAGCATATGGTAATCCAATACAATCTAAGTTAGTATTGGAAGAATATTGATTATCATAAGATGCACAAAAATTAGAATTCGGATAATCAAAAGATACATCGTAATCGAGCACTTGACCATCCCAACAATTATAACCATATTGTCCCCCGACAATCGGTAAAATTTGCTCTATAATGGTGATTACACTCCATTATAACACCGTCGAGAGGAGATTTAAACCAAAAAAAAAGAAGAAAAAATATATACAATTCTAGGGAACACATGTTCCTTCGAATGGGGGTTAGTATAGACAAAGAATAATCTAGACTCTAGGACAATTAAAAATTAAACAAAACCGTTTCCCCGGCAACGACGCCAAATTTTGACAGAGCTAAAGTCGTATCACATAAATCAAAAGTAATTCTAAAGTCCTCTAACAAATAGTAGTCGGGAAGTAGGTCGAATCCACAGGAAACAAAGTGTTTTTTCCTAATTGTAGATCAAATCGAGATTATAAGGAACGAGTGTTTGTTTGTAATTATACTAAACTAGACAATAACTATATCAATAATATCAATAATAAAGAGTCTAGGGCGTAGGTTCACCAATGAACAATATTCCAGGATGAAGCACAATAATCAATAATGAATAATGCAGTCAAACAGGTTGATTTCGTCTCTCGAGTCGAAATTAACAATAGAATTATATTAACAGGCTCTCACAATTTATTAATACCAACTCTACCTATTGAAACTAGCCTTAATATCAAGTTTATACATCTCGGCGCATAACCTAATATTGCAATACTATAACAATCAAATCTGGCCAAATCGGATTGAATAGAGATAATACATTCAATAGGAATCAACATACATCATCAAAAATCAATACTTTATAAACATCCATTCATAAATATTCATGGATCCCCTTAACCCTAGAAATAAACTACTCAATCATAATTGAGGAAAACATACTCATGATGAAACAAGTAAACATGGTGAATCAATAATCAAAGATTGAATAAGAATAACAAGAGAAGAGAAGAAATAACAATGTAGAACCAATCTTGCAAAATCCAAACCTCTATTAAAATCCAATGTAAAAATGGCAAAGAGTAATACTAGGGGTGAGAGAAAGGGTTGTTTACATAATCCATAGAAGAAGAACAGGCATAAGTTCTAGTTGTTCCTTTTCAAAAGTCTAAAGCTGAGTGAGGGGCTGAGGCAAATAAGAAGGAATAGGGATTCTTCGCTATGCCGATTGCCAGTGGGGTTTTCTGTTTTAAAAGGAACTTTCAAAGGTGTAGAAAACTAAAGCTGAAGCTATAATGTAAAAACGTGCTTTTTCAACCCTAAAAAGATAAGTATTTATATGAAAATAAGAGTCGCGCGCAACACACGCTTCAAAAAGCATAAAAATCGCCACGCCCGGGCTGCTGGGGCGGATCCTGCCCGGTCTGGCGGTTGACAGGTCAAAACCTGTAGAAAAAGTAAAACAGCGACCGCCCGGTCGCGCAAGATTCCGCCCGGCCGGGCAATATTCCCGCCCGGCCGGGCCCCTCAAGAAATACCAAAACAGCTCATTTTCAAAACTTCATAACTTTCTCGTCTCTTATCGAAATGCATCGTGTGACCAGTCGTTGGAAAGCTCTTCAAGTCTACTTTCCAACCCAATTGGAATCAATCTATTATCATTTGTGTATCAAAAGTTATGAGTAAAAGAGTGTACAAGAGTCTATTTTGGCACTTCTTTCAGCAATGCTTTGCTTCATTTTAGCTCAAATTCGTCCCAGAAAGATGCTGTGATCCTCATGCAATCTACCTCCTTTATTCATGTTTCCTTAACTCAAACTTAGCCAAACATAGTCTATTTGCATTAATATCACCCGAAATTCATCAAAACAAGCAAACGGATAGCAAGATAGCCAAACTTGAGTAAATCATACAAATATGCACTTAAATGCTCTCATTTGAACTTGAAATGCAACCTAAATGAACCTAAAATGTATGTATAAATATGACTCATCGAAAGATAGCGAGAATCAAGTCAAGGAGGCTCGTGGGCTAGGGAGGAGTCAAGGGCCAAATTTATGGGGAAGGTTTGTGGAAAAAAAAGTTTCAGTAAGGGGAAAAAACGCAGAAATGAGAGAGCAATGGTGCATTATGAGGAATCACTAATGGAGACGTCAGAAAATGGCAGTTCATCAAACAAGAGGTACAAGACACAAAAAATGTTTCGTGGGAAAATGGTAAAGAAATTCGGTCTTAGTACAGATGATGAAGGTCACACAAGCTCGATCCACAAAGTGTTACTAAAAGGGATATGATGACCGACCCTTTTCAGTCATCCAAAAATATGAAGGCTTCGCGCCCGGAATTGTAGGGTCTTAGATCTACCGACTCCCCTACTTTTCCGTTCCTAAAATGGCTAGTTGGTAGTGAAGCTTTAGATTTTCTCTTTTTATCGGAAATTAAATGTATGGCTTCTAGTTTAGAACCCATAGCTAGTAAGTTAGGTTATGTGAATTGGGCGGGTGATGACTCTTCCGGCCTCTCTCGAGGCTTATTTTTGTGTCTTTGGTCTTCCAAAATTGTTGTCAAAGTCCTTTTCATCTCTAAGAACTATGTTTGTTGTAATGTAATTGATGAATGTAATGAACTTATTATCTTGTGTGTGTTTATGGTGCTCCTGCTTTAGCCGATAGGAGCCATGTTTAGGACACTCTTAGAGCTTTTATTTGGTCGCACCCAGGAAAAATGATGATTTTAGGCGATTTTAACCAGTTAGAAAGTGCTTCCCAAAAAAAATTGGAGGGAGTAAGGTTATTCCAGGGGCTCAAAATTATACATCATGGAAAGTTGATTGTAATTTAATGGACATCCCTTATCATGGAGTAACTTATACATGGACAAATAATAGACAGGATGAAGAAGCAATTTTCGAAAGACTTGATAGAGCCTATTGCAACGATACATGGAGATCCTCTTTCCCTGAAGTTATTATGGTTAATTTCCCAATATTCATATCGGACCATGGGCCCATTATTTTGGATTGTCATTACGAAAAGTTGGCAAAATAATCATCAAGGATTAGCATTGTATAAGCTTCAAAGAAAATTGGGAGATGTTAATAAGAGTTTCAAGGAATGGGGCCTAAATTACAAGAAAGAGAATGAGATTGATTGGGCACAAATGAATCAGGATCTTGCGTTGGGCCAAAAAGGATCTGACCTAGGGGTCAAATCAAAAGGAAGAATATGATTAGTCTAGCTCTATTGATCTTTCAAACATTAGCATTACATGCCTGTTTTGTTTATATACAAAAACTAAATTACACATTGCATGCTTGGATTTTAGGAATCTTCTGGATTAATGGTTCATAGAAATCATCTGATAATGTGGGAGAAAGAGGATTTGTTTATTAGAAAATTCTGCCTAAGATAATGGATAGTTCTGTAGTCCTGCCAACTGTGTACATTGAAGTCACGGTGTTTGTTCAGCAGAGACTGTAGACTGAGGCGTATTCGATAGTTCTGTGGTCCTGTCAACTGTGTATATATCTATGTTCCTTTTCAATTTGTGTATTTTCAGCATGAAGTATATCTTTTTGTATCTATGTTCATAATCTTGACTTTGTAATTGTTTGGTATTTTAAATCCTCAATTTGAATGCCTTTGATTTGGGTGATTTTGATTTATAATCTATAATAGCTAAATTTTGTAATTCGAGAAATATGTGAAATTGGGTTCAATTTTTAACCCCATATCATATTTCTTAGTAATTATATCTATGTGTAAACTTTAAGTGGATATTCTTTGCTTTGTCTCTTAATTTTTCCATATTCTTAATAAATTGAAATTGGATTTTTTAACTACAATAATACAAACTTTTGGGTGTTTCTCTTGCAATAATACAAACTTTTGATTCTTATGTAATATAACAAACTTTTTTAAAAATTTCTCCTAGTAGGTTGATTTCGGTTTTTAACTTGTTGTAGGAGGTAAATAAGGCGACGTGGCACTCACTAAGACACGTGTCTTTATTTTATTGGGTGATTTTTTAAATTTTATTTAAATTTTGAAAAACAAAAAAAAAAAAACACAATTTTCCTTTTTTCTTTCTTCTCCCGCTCCCCGTTCGTTCTCTTTCTCACTCCTCCACCCCACCCCACACCACCCCACCCCACCCCACCTCACCACTGGTCCCCGCCTGCTTGCATAAGTCATATTGACCTGCTTTAGGAATTTTGATGTAAAGTTTGTTATATTACATAATAATCAAAAGTTTGTATTATTGCCAAATGAACGGCCAAAAGTTTGTATTATTCTAGTTAAAAAATCCTTTGAAATTTGCTAATTTTGTTGCAAAATCAGTGTAGCAATGTCTATTAGTTTCAAATTTCAACTACATAATCCAATGTTTGTTTTTTTATAAATGATGATCCCGATGCATGAGAGGTTTGAACGTTGTAGTTTCGATGATAAGCCAAGCCATTACGGCTTTGAGGATGCTTGAGTGAAAACAAGAATATGTTTAATCTTATGAAGAATGATTAGTAATGTTCATTTGCCTTGGACATGGATGATTTTAAGTTGCTTGAACTTGTAGGGATTGAAATGGTCCTGCCTGCTATAAGTAAGTTGTGGATATACAAGAAAGTAACATTATTGTGGATCATGGTGGGAATTTGCTTCAATGTTCTTGTTAATTGCTTAATTCGATTCTCTTTTTTTGGCTTTGAAAAAATTTTTGTAACCAATGCAGAGTTGGGAGTATAGAAAATGGAATCCAAGTATTGTGGCATGCTATAGAAATCATTGATTGCGAGGATGGTTGTCGAGAGAAGTAAGATATCTACAACTTCTTCATGATAATGATTATGAATTTCTAACGATGTTGTGTGTAGTTGAATTAGGCGCATGAAAACTCAATCAATCCTTAAGAGATGGATCGAAGTTGCTAGAATTTTGTTATGTGCTATGTACTTTTTTATTCTTACAAGAGAATTTCATGTACCCTTTGAGCATAATTTGAATACTGTGTTATGTTGCAATTTTTTAGCTTAATTGAGACCACGACTAGAGCCAAATTTTATTAAGGTTAGTGGAACTCTAACCTGGGCTTGGGTCATAAGGCTCATCAAGTAGGCTTGACGGTTTATTCACAGCAAATAGAAGTATAGAACACTAAAAATTAGGCTTCGGTAGCATCAATATTGGTAGCATAGGAGTATAATTTAGTTATTATCAACAATTGAATGTTAAATTTTTTTCCCATCTTTTTTGCATTTTGATGATGTATTACATGAACTACAATCTGTCAATACCCATTCTATTTAATTCCAATTTTTAGTTTTGTTTATCCGGTTTGTATTCGATGTTATGTAATCTACGGTGATGTTTCTATGTGTTTCCTTATTAATCCGTGAATATTCTACATTTATCATTATTTCGGCTTAGATTGACGGTGACGTTTTAATTTCGATTTTTTGAATGTTGAATACTTATAACTTCGATGCATAGATTTGCGGGGTACCCCTAATTTCTATTTTCAATGTCTTTTTTGTTTTGTTTTTGAACTGAATTTCTAATGGATCTTTATTAAATCCCTCCATGGAAGCGACTTATGAGCTTTGTTTCCCCTTTGAAGCGGCTTATGAGCTATCTTTCCTCCATTGAAGTAGTTCATGAGGTAAGATCTTTTAGGGTTTCTAGTTGCTAATATTTAGTTGATGGCATGTTTTGATGATCTTTTAGGGTTTTTTGGTTGCTAATATTTAGTTGATAGCATGTTTTGATGATCTTGATTATTAGTAAGTAGGTCAATCATTTTTCGGGTCCTTGCTAGCTTAATTGATTTAGTTACCTGTTTGTAAAGTGGTAGATTTATTTTTACATTGACATGAAAATTTTGTCCTTTACACTTGCAAACATGTTTAATTAACAAGGCCTTTGGTTTTTTAGGTAAAAGATTCGTTGTTGCTTGATATGGGGGGTTGGGTGTTTGTTTAGTTAATTATTTTTATCCACATAATGTACTCCCTTCGTTTTTTTTTAAATGCATCACTTGTGTATGCGTGGAGTTTTAGGAGAGTTGATTTGCTTTAATATTATATTGGGTAAGTGGGAAAGTGGATGATTAATTTATTTGGATAAAATTACAAAAAGAGGACCATTAGAGAGATAGTATGTGACATAGAGAGAGAGAGAGTAGTTTTTGAGTGGGGACCATGAAAGAGAGAGAAATGATAAAATATTTTGTGTGGGGTTTTAGTGAAGAGAGATAAATAATAAAATATGATTTAAAGTTACCAAATATAGAAGTGATGCATTTTAAAAAACACCCTTAAAAGGCAAGTGATGCATTAAAAAAAACATAGGGAGTATAAAAGTGTTGTTAACATAGTCAATCTAGGAGAAAGTATTTACCCATACTCGAGATGGGCTGGTAGTTGCCCCTACCATGGCATAAATGTAATTTCTTTTGAAAAGCAAGTGGAAAAGCTAACAATCCTTATTTTCCCATTGAAGAAAAGACTTCACTAAAACAAGACTTCATGAAAACGAACGAGAAATAAGGGAGGGAGTACCGTGAGACATTAGGGCATAAAAAATCTAGTGTAAAGAAAAGAGAAAGGCGAAGAAGATGATGAGAATGAGTTCGTCTGTCCACGGGCATGGAGATGACGAGGTTGACATTAATGTAGATGAAGGAGATGAAGACCGAACTTGTCCATGAATGTGATGATGATAATGTAAGTTTGTAAGATGACCATTAATTATGTATTTTTTTTATGCGAATCATCGATGAATGTGATGAAGAAGGCGATGAACAATGAATTGTCCATAAAATCTCCATTATCATGATTTGTTGTATTTTTTAGGTAATTTCTTGCGATGAACAGTTAGTAATTTGTGATGATATGTGGATATGTATTTAATTTGACGAAATATAATGTGATGATTGGTATTTAATGTAAATGATTGGTGCATTTTATTTAAGGAAAAATTGTTTTAAATAAGTCAACCTTTGCGCGGTCTTCCCATTTTAAGTCTACCTGTTGATTATACCTGATTGAGTTAGGCTTGTATGTCTGTTTTCTTCTATTGAGTTTTAACCTGTTTGTGACTTGTTTAGTAGGTTACTTATGATACGTGTTACAATGTCCCACCCCCACCCCTCGCCTCCTCGCCTATTTTAGAAGAAGGGACTTGTAACACGTATCATAAGTAACCTAATAAACAAGTCACAAACAGGTTAAAACTCAATAGAAGAAAACGGTTATACAAGCCTAACTCAATCAGAGGATAATCAAAAGGTAGACTTAAAATGGGAAGATCGCGCAAAGGTTGACTTATTTAAAATAATTTTTCTTTATTTAATGATTGGCTTATTTAATATTGGATTTTTCTCTTAAAGTAGATGAAAGAAGACGTAATGTGAGAAATGGTAGTGCATTAAATGTAAAAATGAATTAACTTTAATTAACTAACTATAGTGTGAGATATGTGAATAATTTGAATCCTTCTGCACTTTGTATAATTCGAATCCTTCTATCCCCTGCCTCTTTGTATGAGTACATAGTAGACAAGTGTAGACAAGTAAAGGAAGACTCTTTATTTAGACAAGTGTAGACAAGTAAAGGAAGACTTTTGATTTCGATTGTGCATGCGTAAGTAGTCAGTGGGTTAGAAACAATGAACCACTATGATAATAAGTGAAACAATGAAGTTTTAATTAGGCTTATATGCTATATTGTAAATTAATGAAGTGTTAGAAACAGAAGTATTCATTGTAGTTAACTGTGAATAGAGTGGAATTGGTTAATTAGTTTAATATGTTTATATGCTCATAATATTGCAGGCTCCGAGAGTTATATGAGTTGAATGGAGAAATGTATGTGGGCGAAGGAGGTGATATTGTGGAGGGAGTACATGTGGAGGGAGATGCGATAGGTGGCGGTGACTCTGTTGGAAAGGTTAGTGGTTGTAAGATTGGAGAGGTAGGTGTGGTATCCGCTCCATTTGTTGGCATGGTGTTCCCCTAGTTGGGATGGTGTTGAGATTTACTATAGGAAATATGAAAGCAGGACGGTTTTGGCATTGTACGGGCCGCTTCAGCGTACAAATTAAAATCTGGTGTAGATAGGAAACGACGTAGTGGGACGTGGACTTGTGAATGTTATGGAAAGCCGGATAAAGCGAAAAAGATTGAATGGGAAAAGAGTAGTAGTGTAATTCTATGGATATGAAGATGTTGGTGTGAAGAAAACTAAGAAGTGTGAATGTCCCGCCAATATCTATGCAAGCATGAATGATTCGTGGGAGTGGGTATTGAGGAGAGTAGTCCTTGAACACAAGAACCATGATCCAACGCCATCAAAATCCCGGCACATTAGCATGTATCGGAAGGAGGAATTGTATAATCATGTAAGGAGAAAATTGTTTAATGTTTAGAATTCTGAGTAAAGATATCTTATTTACATGGATGTCTAGCTAGAGAAAGGAATGGTGTAGAGAATTAGGTAGTTACGGAGCGGGATTTGCTTTGAATGGAGTTAGTAAGGTGAAGAGGTTGAAACTAAAGGATGGTGATTATAATACGATGCTTAAGTATTTTGATAAGATGAACAGGGAAATTAATTTTTATCATATGCATCGTGTGGACTAGACGAATACCTTTGAATGATATAATGTAGGTTGATGCTCGGAGTAGAGCGTACGAGGAGTTTGGGGATGTTGTGTGCTTTGACGCAACATATTTGACAAATAGTCTGAAGCTTCCATTTTGGTAACTTTGTTGGTGTAAATCATCACGGACAAAGCATTCTCCTTGGATGTGCCTTGTTGTCTCATTAGAATACGGAGACCTTTAAGTGGCTTTTCTCAACTTGGCTTTCTTGTATGGGTGGTAAGACACCTTTGGGTATCCTTACGGATCAATGTGCTGCAATGAGAAAGGTACTACTAACTTCGATGCTGATCGCTCGACACCGATTTGGTGCTATGGCACATAACGAGAAATTTTGTTGTTCTAAGTTGGGGATGTATAAGGGGGTATGAAAATTTCAAAGATGAGTTGTTGAATTTTATTTACGATAGCTTGGATGCGTAAGAATTGAGGATAGGTGGTATCGTATCGTTATTGTGAAATACAAGCTTGCGAGAATGAATGGATGGTCAAAATATATAGTGATATGAAGATAGTTAGTTAGTCATTTGAGAAATGTGATTGATTGGTTGATATAAAAATATAGGTTAAGCGTTCAAAATTACCATATTATCAATATTTTATTTCTATTATGATACTCTTTTGGTATAAGTCTAATTATCAAACTTAGAATATTTTATCCAATGATTACATGAGTTGCATTAAAAGGTTGCTCACATATCAATCTATTAAATAATAGTAGTTGTAGTAAGTAAATGAAATGCCCACCTAGTTTGTTTAATGAGACATATCCTATCAAACGAGTTGCATCTGTCAATCTAATCTCCTCAATTAATGATTTCATGTGTTTTCATATATATGATTCTACTCTAAACCAACTATTTTCATATGTTTTCGAATTTAAAAATTTATTTTCTTGAAAACATATTTTATTTTTTTAAATTGGGGTGGTCGCAAATTCAGATAACTTGAGTTTACTTATATTGTCACCTAACTTATATTGTCACCAAAAAAGTAAACAACATGTAAGAAATATAGACAGATGGCGATGTAAGAAATGTGAAACTAAATTGATAATAACATGGGAATTAAACTAGGCAACAAACTAAGTTGAAGGAAGGAAGGTAGAAATATGATATTTAAAAATTGTGTTGTAGTTGATATTTATAACTATCATAATTTAACTTTATTAAATATTTGCACAAAATGTTATACTATTAGAGTTAAGTTAGAGTAGGAAATATTAAACTAGTAGAGTTAAGTTAATTAGAAGTCTTTGTATTATATATTGTTTGTGTATGTTTGTGTAGGTTTATTTCGTGAAAGGGAAATGTGGGTCCCTACATATCTCGAAGATATGTTTCTGGGGCTGGAATGAAAACCACTCAACGAAATGAGAGTATGAATAGTTTTTTTGATGGTTAAGTGAATAAGGACACTAGGTTGTTTGAATTTGCGGAAAGGTATTGTGAGGCGGAGGAGATTCGTGCTAATGATGAGAAGGATCGTGATGCCAATTCGCCTAGATATATTCGAACTTTAATTTGTTAATGATTTATCGATGAGTTGGTTTTTCGGAAGGTGTGCACTAATTCGAATTGAAAGAGGTGCGACAGAGTGCAATAGAATCTTATACTTGACTTTTCATGGTAAGAATGTGTTGTCTCGATAATGTCGTGGAACATGTAGTTGAGGATCGAGTATGGATTAGATGTAGGGAGACAAAGAAAGACATCCTCGAAGAGAAAAGGAATTACAAAATAACTTACAACTCTTCCACAAAGGAGGTAACTTATTTATGTAAAATGTTTGAGTGTCATAAGATTATGTGTAGGCACATGATCAAGACTCCATGAGATGCATAATGAGTTTGATGTTCGAAAAGTATATTTTACGTCGATGGACAAAAGATGTGCAACGAAACATACAAGGGTTAAGTAGCATATCACGACTTATCGAAAATGGATGAAGTTAGGCGACATGATCGGTTGTTTGGATAAGTTTGGGGGGATAGCGTGATGTGCCATTGTATATGAGGAAGTTGTTCGGTATTTTTGTTGGAGGATTTCTAATTGTTGGATATAAGAGTGGATGAAAACATTGTTATGGCGAGTTAGAGTAAATGGAGAGGTGGATGCAACCTGAAACTCGGGTGTGTGTACTAAGGGGAAAAATAAATCACTCGTCCCTGTGAAAAAAAAGAAGCGGAAAATTGATGTGGAAAGTCAAGTGAAGTGGACCCCGTAGAAACTTAATGTCATAGATCCCCTACTTGGGAAGGTAGCCCATGGAACCCTGGAGTGCTTTGTTATTACTCATGGTGGAAGAAGGTAGGAAGAAAGCATCTGGGAAAAAGACCAATACAAACAAAGGGGTGCGTCGCATACTATAGGTTCCATCACATGACGAACACTAGCATCCTGCAAAATTTTTCTCCACAATCGTGTGTACATAGCACCAACTACACTAACATACTATACATTCGAAGAATTAATAGGGAAACATATCATTTATAAATGCGTGTAATTTAAAATACATGTTGAATAATGTGACTCACATTAAGAGCCACCTCCACATTTGGATTAACAACGAGAATAACAATCGTTCAGGGAAGCCGTGCGATCACCACACTTAACGAACACCGAGCTTCCGATGGTGATCCCGACTACATAACGCCTCCAACTTGTCATTATCAAGATGTAACATCACTATATATAACAACATCATATATATGAACAAAAATATTATAAACACAATTAAAACAACTAAGCATAATGTACTTACGCTCGAACGTGTCATAATCAACCACAAGTCTCATTATCCTAGCCCTTAGTTCGGATACGACCGCAGTACAATGAACTACAAACTCCTCCTCCCTCAACTTCACACTTGGCCTAGTACACCTATGTTTCCTACTCTTATTAACCTTATGCCCTTGCTTTGTTTGTGACAAACATCCGGAAACCTCCTGATTCACGTGGCTAGTCTTCTGCTATTACTATCCCCTTATGTTGTCACCAAGTTTCTCATCAACTACAACGCCTTGACTTAAATATAAATGACCCTACTTATACATGGACATGTTAACCTCATTGACCTTGTCTTCATCACCTAACCCAACTACAGAAGCCTCTTCACAAGGCTCTAAACCGATGGGATACTTTCACTACTCTTAGAATTTTCTCCCTTGATTTGTCATTCTGTGCACCACAGTCGTGCTTTAATTAACACTTCCCCTCGACCCTCTGCTCCACATCTAGCTCACTTTCCTACCGTCCTCATTCCCACCTCGCTATCCTTTTTTCATGCACCTCCTCCCCTCCCCTCACCTCCACTGCCCTTCACCTCCCCGGCCACCCACCTCCGCCCCACCGAATGCTCGCCATCAAACTCCTCCCTAGGTTCACCATTAAACTCCTCCTTACTCTCAAAAATTGATCCCATACAGCCCTCATCACCTCTCAATGCAACCGCTTCACTCGTACAACACCTTGCTCCACCATCAACCCCTCCCCTGCACGCCTGCTGCTCACCATGAAACCCACGTCCCTGCTACAAGCTCACTTGGAGAGCCGCTCCCCCTGTGCCTGCACCATCAAATCTCTTCAAACTCATCCACGCTCCGCCGCTGCTCACCATCAAACCTTTTAAACCCCTCCCCCCCGATGCTCACCATCAAACCACTTGAAACCCCTCCACTGTGCGCTCGTCAACACCATCAGCACGACATCATCGCGCCCCCTCCCCCTCCCCTCGCTCACCCATCAAGCCTTTACAGCCCATGCACAAGTTTCGCCACCTAATTGTGCAGGCCCTCCTCATCATCCTACGCCTGATATGGGTTAAGGTTATCCACAGTTCTGGTTCTCCTTTAGTCAAAAACATTTGCTTCCCCATCCGATTTCGATTCCGCGCAACATTATTTGTCGTTTCGAGTCCAGAACTCCCACCACCACCTTGAAGTTCAACACCCAATCCACTAAGTACTATCCATAGGTAATCATGAAATATACCAATAAACAAAATACGTATTTCAATCGATACCGATTTTAGATATTCAATACATTTGACGTATTAAATCATAGATTTCTTTTCTGATCTTAGTGATTTGAAAAGTTATCTTAGACTCAAATGCTCAGATAAATACACCTTCAATGATGTATTAGATAAATCATTAAAGCAAAGAGGAATACCCGGAGAGATCAACAAATCGGTGAGTATCACTATACCAGTCAACAAATCAAAGGAGATGGATAGATTTGCACATGTATATATAATGTTATGGAGAAATTGAGGGCTTTAGATTATTCTTCTCATTTTGTAAATGTGCAAGATTGTTCCTGGAATGTCAAGACTTTCGGTGTGGCATAAATCACTAATTGATTACATGTATAATGCGTAATGTTCATGTTTCAATCATAATATGGAGTCAACTTATCTTATTTGGTAAAATTGCTTCCTACATATCTTGTGGACTCCACATCTGGCACGAAATAATCTTTGGGTTGAGTTCTTTTCGCTCTACTCTCTCGGGTTGAATGATGATCAACGTAATCAAAGAATCGAATAACATTATAGAATTTACATTATAGGGTACTTTCTGAAATTTCCATTGTTTATTTTTAAACAACAAAATGCAAAAGAATTACTCCCAATAATATGGTTAACATAACATCAAATATTTCTACTTAGTTTTCAGCAGCTCAACAAACATAACACAAAGAAGCTGCAAAGTAGTAGCAAGAGATATGAGCCGGGTCTTTCTCTATATATAGAACTAATTGATTATAACATATTCTACTAAGATATGTCCTTAGTAAGGCCATATAAGCTTCTATATAACAGTTGAAATATCTAAACGTAAACACAACACAATAATTAAACAGCTGGTAATAAAAGGGAAGATATTACTCATACGCTCCTTAATGCTTGATCAAATTGTCTTAGCCATAACAGGATGCCTCTCTCATGCATCAATGCACTGGCCAAGATAAAAAAAAATAATTACAATTTATTATCACTACTATATAAATTCATGTAAATAAATCATAACTCGAATCCATATAATTAAAACCAATGCACTCCCTATTTTCCCATAGTCCCCATTCACATTTTCATCATTATTTTTCGCGTATTCACACTCAAAGAATCGACTTGCCTTACACTCAAATAGAGGGCCACAGCTTTATCTACATACAAAATCTACAATACAAAAACATGGAATATAACTAATATATTAATCAACATTTAAAGATTTATAATAATATAATATATATTCTAATATATTAAATTCAAAGATAATAAAACCATATAAAGCTTCATAACATATATTCAATTTTTAAATACTCACAAATAGATAATATGTGCAAATTCCATAACCTTCGTATAACCATCCTTATGAAAATTCTCCGCAAAATGACACTATGTAAAAAAGCTTCTCAATTATAAGGGTCAAGACTAATCATAACCTGGGTCAGATCTAAATGCAAAGGTCAAAAGAATAACTAATTCGCTTCTGGCCTTTGGATGTTGGCCTAGCATGGGACATCACATGGCTAATATTAGGTGCTAACTTTAAATCATATTCATCATCCAAACTAGACAATCCCCTCAACTTTTTATATGAATTTTAACCCTAGGAATCCCAACCCCCATGTCGGATTTAAGCCTTATAATGGGATCGCCCTCCCACACCTGGGCCTGACATGCCTCCCTGGGCAGACCCGCTTGGGCCATATGGCTCTAAAACCCAATGAACCCGTTCCATCCAAAGGGTACTTCACACCCCGGGCAACGGATCACTTTCCTCCTCAACATCCAATAATGTCATCACCAATAAAAGATAACAGACTGTAATCTCCTCCTCTGGAAATCTAATGTACCCAACCAAACCTAACATTTCGGAACCCACCGAACTTATCAGGTAACCACCATTATTTCATTTTGAAAGTTCTCTACCCTGCGCTTACATTAGGTGTTTGCCATTATACATCTTCTAATCATAGCTTTTTACATACTTCTTCCTTTGTCACGGCACTCAATTTCACTCAAACCATTTCTGTGAATAATTATAATAACATAAACACACCTAATTATAAACAACAAAACATAATTTTCTGAAATTTATTGTCATAATTTTGTCAAACAATTATAAATTCATCATCTATATATGGATTCTTGTTAATAATAAACTTCGCTTTCATTTTCATAATTCTTCATGTAAATTGAAATTCATATTACTACTTCTATAATATATACTTGTAACTACTTATTTTTAATGTATACAAATTGGTTTTTTACCTTATCATCCATCAGTTCGGAAGCCTTTCTTTCTCATATTTACACGACTAATATTCACACTATCCTATCTAAGTTCATCAATAACCTCAATAATTCAATAAATAAAAAAACATAATCATAATCTTTTATTTCATCTCAATGCATTTATTTACTTGAAACATTCAAATTTCTTCTCGTATTCAGCTTATTACAAAATAATAATTATCACACTCAACTCATCCATCTTAGAGCCAATCGCATCAATTTAAGCCGTTTATCTTCTAAGGGTTTCATATCATTTCTTCAATCGATATTAGTGTCTTAGAGAGGAACATTCTTCTTCTTTTTGACTTCTTTCCATTATTTTTCCCCCGTTTATATATACATAGCAATAAATGTATAAATCTAGTGTCAACACTTTTCTTAAGATACTTTTCGCCTCAGTATTTAGAACTTACAAAGATGGATCGTGGAAAGAAGAAAGCCTTAAAGTCCAACAAAAATGTATTTTATGTTGCCGCAAGTGTGTGTTTATGTTGTCATAATTGTGTGTTTGTTCAAAATCCAGCTTAAAATCATACAATAACATAACAAGATTCGTGTCAGCTTAAATACAAAAATTTCGAAACCGCCTTGTGCTTCTAATAACCTTCGGACGATTTTTTAAAGATCCAAATTTTTCTTCGGATATAAACAAATTGAGTTGTACTCGTCTACACATGGAAATAAATTGCCATAGTTCCATAATTCACCACCAACAAACGACATACCTATTAAATAAACTACCAAATTCCAAAATAGTTTGTTTTAACTCTAACTGACGCTTACATCAATTCCTAATGCCTAATTTTTATAATGTTTAACTTTTAAATTTTATTGAACTAACGGCAATGCAAAACTAAATTTTTAACAT
>CANSNZ010001264.1:0-148687 GCA_947646795.1 Beta lomatogona | reverse complement strand
ATATGAACTCCTAAAGGATAGAAAGCCTAATAATGCACCATTTTGGTCTCAGGATGCAAGTGTTTTATGCATAATAATGGGAAGAACCCAATGATAAGTCTGAATTCCGAGACCTGATGAGCAATATTTTTCGATACTCTCCTCATACAAAGTATATTATGTGCCCACAAGAGAATCTTGTGTGCCGAGGAAAGTGTTCATGTGATTTTTTATTAGTTTAATATGTTCATAGATTGAGATGAGCCGAAAAAGGAGATATTATTTGAATGCTTAAGTTATAGGGAAGATTCAAATGCCCACCCTGAATTAAAGAGGAGACAGTTCACATCGTTCCACCAAATGCTAATGGCCAAGGACCCGATCTAAGAACTAATGAGAATAATTAGGATTTATTTCAGGAACAGATGGCTGATACCTAATGGAAAACAACAAAACATTCCTGGGAACCACTACACAAGCCGGGGTAACCCTAACAGTATGGTAAGGATCTTCCACTTAAGGACCCAATTTGCATCCACGCAACATCTAAGAGATCATGCTTAGATGATGCATTTAATGCAGTTTGTCTAGTCATGTTAATCAGAGCATGTCATTCGGCCCAATTTCAAAGAGTTTGGAGATTGTCTTTTCTCAACTCTTCCTTAACAAAACTAACAGTGATATCACAAGGGAATTTTTTCAAGAAAGAGTTTGTTAGCAAAATTGCTTATGGTTTCTTTTCTTTTCTTGTCTGTTGATGTGAGCCGCCTTATTATAAGCATGGTCTGAATCACCCACATCAAGGCTGATATGCAAGATGAATCAATCAATTTCAAAGGAAGCAAAGATTATATCTTCGAGCCAAGACTAAGAGATAGCCGGGCCATTGGCACTATACATGTGGTGTTTAGAAACAAGTTGATGACTAAAGAATAGCTTCTGGAAATGCAAAGCAAGCGTTTAGGTGCAAGGTTACAACAAGCAGTCACTGATTATGATGAGACTCTTTGTACATGGGAAGCTAGATTAGAAGTCATTCAAATTCTTGGGCATTTCTTTGCTCGCATGAATATTAAATTGTTTGGATGGACATGAAGACTTGAAATGATTCTTGAATGGGTTATGAAGGAGGAGGTATATGTAGAACAACCACTGAGTTTCTTTGATCAACTTGTTTCCAAACGTATGTATTATACTTGATAAAGGTTTGTACGGTCTCAAAAAAAGCACCAAAAGCTTGTACGAGAGATTGTCAAAGTTTTTGATGGAGTATGAATACAAGAGGAACAATTGGACAAACTTTGTTATCAAAACCGGGGGAAACACTTGCTAGTAGTCCAAATTTGTGTTGATGATGTTATTTTGGAGATTCTAATCGGTTGATATGTGATGAGTTTGTTAATCTAATGCGTGCAGTTTGGAAATGTGCATGATGAGAGAACTTGGCTTCTTCCTTGGCTTACAGTTAGAGCAAACAGTCGATGGAATCATGATCCACCAAAAAAAGTATCTTGGAGAACTTCTAAAGAAGTATGGTATGGAGAACATCAAAGCTTATGATACTTATATTCCTATTTCCACAAAACTTGATGCTGATTCAAAAGGGAAGGATATAGAAGCTTTTTTTGTATGGGGGGGATGATTGGTTCCTCTTGTACCTAACAACAAGTAGACTCTGACACCGTGTTCTCTGTAGGATTGTGCGCAAGGTTTCATTAGCAATCTCACTGAGTCTCATCTAAAGGTTGTTAGAGGAATACTTCGGTATTGGTGGGAACAGAATGACTTGTGCTTGTGGTACCCTAAAGGCACTCCTATGGTGCAGGTAGAGTATACAAATGCAGATTATGCTGGTTTTCTTGTTGATAGGAAAAGCACATCGGGTATGGCTCATTCTTAGGCTCATGTCTGATCTCATAGGGCTATAAAAAGAAAAATCCAGTGGCCTTATATATCCACAAAGAATCGAAATATATTGCGAGAGTAGCTTGTTGTTCCCAAACGTTGTGGATACGGAACCAGTTGAAAGATTTTGGTGTTGTCTATGAAAGTGTTTATATCATGTGTGATAACACTAGTGCTATTAATATTTCGAAAAATCCTCTTCAAACTCTAAAACCAAGCACATTGAGTTCAGACATCATTTTCTTAGATATAATGTTGAGAAAGGCTTGGTTGATATTGTTTTGCAATTGTGAAGATCAAATCGCTGATATTTTCACAAAACCTTTGCGTAGAGAGTCTTTTGTAAGTTAAGAGTCTTATTTCCCCGATGGTTTGATTAGTAATCTTTGATGTGAAATTGCATACATATATCTTTGCTTAACTCTTCAAAGTTGTCATGTAGATGTTTTCTATCTCCAAGATTAGAAATAATCATTGCTTGATTGAAGGTGAAATCATACTATATAAGTTCTAGAACCAGGTGCAGGTGTTTCTTGTACGAAACAACTAAGGAGAACAACAACATTGCACATATATGTTTTTGGGAAGTTAATTATTTTCGAAAATTAAGCAAATATCCTAACTTCTGCAAGTTGTGATATTATGGTGTAGTTATCTTTCTTATAAAAAGGCACGTCTAATGTACATCTCTTGTACATGATTTATTTTCGGTAGTTGATGTATTTATGAAAAGTTATGATTACTTCCAAATTTTAAATTGGCTTTTGAAATCTCAACTGATTTTCTTCCAATACTTGTTCTCTTATATATATGTATATATATACATATATATCCCCCTTCTCTATACAATCACTTCAAAGTCAAGCAATCTTTCTCTCTCTCTCTCTCTCTCTCTCTCTCTCTCTGAAGCAGTTTTCTCTAGGTCCTCTATTCTTGCTTCAATGGGGAAGAAATCCATTGTTAGTGTTCGAAAGAAAGGGGGAAAATAAAAAAATCTCCATTAAAATTCCTCCCTCTCCAAAGAGAACTCCCTCGGTCATTCAATCGAAAAGCCCCTCTCTTTCACCATTGTTTCCGAAAATCCTCCCAACACCACCACTCCATAAAATCAACCTCCACCTTCACAAAATCAACCACCATAACTCAACCACCTCCTTCCCATAAATTCATCTCCCACTCACCCATCCTCTTATGAACCTAATCCCACTCCTCAACCGCAAACCTCAAACCACCTCCTCAACCAAAAATCCAACCGCCTCTACCGTTTCCCATAACTTAATTTCTCCGAAAAGAGTGGAGGTGTTCCCTAAAAGTGGACACTTAAGGATTCTCATCACGCAACCGTTGAAAGGGTTTTAGAGGAACTATCTACTGAGGTTCCTTTTGAGAATGAACAAAAGATGGAAGAATATCTCGGTGAATACCGGCCACAAGGAAGGGTCTCCCATCCGCCTTTACTAGGGCAAGACGAAGAGAGAGCTGACCAGATCTTCCATGAAGAAGGAAACAAGAAGTTTTCGAAGAACATGCCGCTAGTTCTACTGGGGAACCAAGGGGAAAGGGCGTACCAGCTAGACCCCCGCGTGCAAAAGGTAAATGGCCGAAACTCATGTTTCTACTGGTTACGCTCCTATTGCTGAAAGAAGTGTGTTATCCTGGATGTTCCGTAGAAGATGGTTATTTTGATTTGCTTGCTTTATTTCGGGTTCGTGAATTGTTAAAATTTCAAGGCTGGATGCCTTTGTTTAAAGATGTTAAAAAATGCTTGTGTGCATGGTGTTAAGGAATTTTATGTGAATTTGGAACAATAGCTCGTATGTCTTTGGGTTCTGCTGTTTTTTAAAGTGAAATATCTATATATGTATCTTCTACGACTTCTCTCGCTTAGTATTCCAAGAGATGGGTTTGATAAGTATGTTGGGGATGGTTGGCCTACTAATATTAGGGTAACAACTGAGGAGATTTATAAGTTTTAGTTTGCTTTTCCCTATTCCGAGAAGGCTAGTTATCAATCTGTCAATTTGCGTGACCCCATTATGTTGGTCCTCCACTCCATTTGCAATAAAGTGTTAATTCATAGGGCTCGAGTCAAAGGAATAATTCGAATAACGGAGATGGTCTTAATTTACTTAATGATGAAAAAGATCAAGATCAATCTCCCTGCCCTTATCATTTATCATATAATGAACTATTTCTCCTCCTCTCACCATGCTCTAGTCTATGGCCTAGTTCAATAATCATCCTCCTACTCAAGAAGCAAAAGATGCATGTAAATGGGGAAACAGTTCTCATTTAGGTGTTCTCCAAGAAGATATTGGGGCAAAAAGTGTTGGATGTTTCAAGGAGTTTGGAGTACGAGCTGAGAAGAAAAGCCGGAGAAGAAGGAGAGAAAGATAAGGGGAACCAGTACTGATGTTGTGATTGAAAGGTTGGACAACTAGGAGAAGACTTTGGATAAGATGTATAAGCTAATTGAGGGTATGTCCAAGTCCTATAAGTCTAAGGTCTCTAAACTTGAGAAGAAGGTGGCCGAAACTGAGTTGTTGGTTCTCTCCCTTCAAGAGGTAAAGGCTCAACTTCCTACAGCTTAGGGTGCTACTGTATTTACTGATCCTCGTCTTGCAGCTGATCCCCGTCTTCCTGCTGATCCTATAGATGATGATCAAGATGAAGAAGGTGTTGGCTCCTCACACTCATCTTCCATCAAACACTAGTGGAAAAAAGCCCATCGAATTCGGTCAAATCGAACTTACAGATCTGGTTTTGGTTCGGACCGGGTGGGCCCGAAGCAGCTAGGAGTGATCAACTTATCCGGTCCAAAATCAGATCAGTTTAGATCCGATTTTGCAAGAAAACCAGATTAGTTAACTTGATTAAATAGATTCGGTTTTCTTGCAATACCGGAGCAGTTAAGCACCGAATGATTTTTTTTTTTTGCATTTTTTTGTTCTTAATTGATACATAAACAATTGTGGTGGGAAAAAAGTATCAATACTCATTTTATTGAGGCATAAATAATTAGCTATACATAAAAATTGTTACCAATTCTAATATTCAACATCAAACTCAAACAACATGGTAGATATTCCTATCTTTGAGGTTGTGC
This sequence comes from Beta lomatogona, assembly GCA_947646795.1. NCBI lineage: Eukaryota > Viridiplantae > Streptophyta > Magnoliopsida > Caryophyllales > Amaranthaceae > Beta > Beta lomatogona. The sequence goes on along the minus strand of CANSNZ010001264.1, from coordinate 143,697 downwards.
TGCATGTTGTTGTTGTTGTTGTTGTTGTTGTTGTTGCCGATGTTTTACTGCTGTTGTTGCTGTTGCCGATGTTTTACTGCTGTTGTTTTTGTTGCAGTTGTTGCTGATGATGTGGCTGTTGTTTTTGTTGTTGTTCTGCATGCCTGTTCAATAGAACTACAACTGCATGAGCTGCATGTTCCAGCTTCGATTGCGGTAGAACACTCGGAGCGGGTGGTGGATGAGGATTTCCACGCTGATCATTGCCAGGAACCATCCCTACTGAAGAGGGCACTTAACCATCAAACAATGACATAGTAAGAATATCACAAATCAGTACAACCTAGAGTCCTAGACTACACTGGTGAAGCATAGTTTCAAACAAGCATGGCAATGTACTGTGTCAGGTGGTGCCCCGTGGCACACCTTCATGCCAGAGGGTTCACCCGGCACAAGACACTGGCCTCGTGTAGTTTCAACAAGTGTGAGTGCACACCCAAGCACATCACAGCTCACATGAAGTTTGTCTATTACGTCAAGGCTATAACCTCATAGAGCACAAGTACGTAGAAATGTACCACTACAGATTCTGTAAAGTTCTATTCTATCACTATTTCCCAAAAAAAGTAAGATGCAGCTCAGAGCATTTTGCAAATCAGAAGCCGCTTTTATTTAAAAAAACACAATGTGACATGATCTAAAACATAAGATATATACTGGATTCAAGAGGCCAAAGAAGTAAACTGCCAAAGAGAAGAAAAGAACACTCAAGACATACAACTAACAAACGGGCACTAGATCATGGTATTTCTGATTAATTGCATCATTGAATTATAGAGTGCACCATCAAATTATTAATCACCTTTAGTTATACATTTGTAGCGTGTAATGGCTAGACACTAAAAAAAAATCTTAAAATCCATCATAGAGAATAATTCAATCGCATGCCATAAGCTTTGCTTCAATCAAATATTAATATAGGATTCACCGCAATGAAATGATAGTGACTGCCAACCTTGGCGTACAAGGTTGATTAAGAAAACAATAATGAAAAATGCTGATATTGGACCTATAATACCAGGAAAGGGCTAAGTAGTGCCTGAACAGTCATTACTCATACAATGATCCATTGAAATTATCAAATAAGTGGCTATGACTAGAATAAGCTCATATGTGACCAAATTATATAAGCACAATGCAGCAGAAAAGCCAAGTGCACCTGAATGGGTCAATCTCCATTTTTAACAACTTTGAGGACAAGCAATATTGGAAGAATAGAGGCGCTTTCACCTGATCCAGAAACAACAAAAAGATTTTTGTATGTGATCACCTTGACCAAATTTAGAGTTATGATCATCACTTGTTATGTCAAATGTGGAAAAACAAGAATTCATAAACAATCAATTAGATACCATATTGGAGGATACCACAACCAAATCATGGATGCATCTCTACGGGTTCCTTATTTCCCTTGTCCCCGCCTCCAAACCATATATCATCATAGGTCAGCGATCCAGTCACAAGCTTTGCAACAAGAATTGCACCAAAAAAACAACAAGTTTATATAATTACATCTATTAAAAAGAAAAGAAAAAGAAACTAAGTGCAACATTTGAAGACCATAAGTTGAGAATAAACCCCATAAATAAAGAAAATAAACGGCATAAAAAATAGATAAGAAAGCAGGAAGAGAACTGCATAATGGAAAGAGGTGCACAAATGACTGGAAGACAGCTAGCAAGAGATAAGTACACCAGTAGTCACATAAATTTACTTTGATTTGCAATTGATTGGGTTAACCAAGAGGAAAGAGCACATCGGTACATGTCATTGATTTGATTCACCATCAAAATGGTCAACACAACAACCAAAGAAGATTAGCAATGATTAAGATAAACCAGGAAATGACAGAAATTAATCACAAATGATAGCTCATCCACATCCAATTTGCCAACGCCAGCTCCTCCATCAAAATTGACTAAACTACAGGGGATTTGAAGATGAAGTCATCCCCAAATAATACCCTCACCACAATGGATGTATGAGGTAATTGACCCAGATAGTCAGATAATACAACAATATCAAAGCTTCAATTGATGGGGTTCTCAAGTCCTATATCATATCCTACATGCCTCTATAATCAAGGTGACTAGGTCACCCTTAATATACCTTGACTTCTTAATTAGTGATGATACATGGATGCAAGTTCAGTGAGTGGAGTAGCGCTGCAATTGTGCACTCACTCCGTCACTGGCTCTCAAAGCAATGACCTGGAGTCCAGTGAATCCTCATACGCCATACACCAAAGGGAAGTCTGGAAAGCCCTAAGATAGATTGGAGAGCAGATGTGAGTCCCACAATCACCTTTAAAAAACAGTAAAGTACTTAAATCTAATTAGCAAATCTTGGAGAATGATATATGACACATTGAATTTGATGTGTATTTTTCAGTTTATGACCTCTATTAGTAGATGTCGTATGACTTTATATTAATGAATGAATTTTCACTTCAAAAATATATGACACATTGAACTCCTTCAGCCCAAAAAAATTGTCAAAGTTACAATGTTATTTGTAGTTGCAATAGGACAATGAAAGAAGCAACAATCAGTTTCATAAACCATGAATATCTCTGATTTTCACACTAAATCGTCACAGTAGCACCATAAAAGAAGCAGTAAGCAAAATGTAATCTTCGTTTTGAATACTAGCACTGAAACAGAAGCAACAATATGTAGATTTTGGTAAACTTTACTCATGAACCAAACAATTATTAATCATGAGCATTGGCCACCTAACATCGCATAAAAATTAGTCAAAATTACTAAACTAAAATCACGATCAACTCCAAAAACAAATTCAGCATCTAAATCAATAATGGGCAAGATCTTGGAAAATATCAAATAAAAAAATCAACAAACTCAAATCCCTAGGTAAATTAAAAAAGAAAAGAATCAGGGATTACAAGGGGCGACGACGACGGGAATTCAGCGGTGGTGGAAGAACCTGGGCGACGGCGACGAGAATTCAGCGGGTCGCGTCGTTGTTGGCGATGAAAATTCAGTGGTGGTTCTTGAGCGACGGTGGAGAGGTTGTTTTTGGCGATGCTGGTGGTTAATGCATAACAGATTAAAGAAGAGGAAGAAGACTGAGGTTCTGTTATTTTGGATTGAATAAACCTGAACTGAACTGAATTGAATTTGTCTGAATTGAATTTGTCTGAATTGAACTGAACTAAACTAAAGTGAATGAAAACTGTGACTGAACTGAACTGAATAAACCTGAACTGAATAAACCTGAACTGAAGTGAATTGAATTGAATATGTCTGAACTGAACTGAATTTTTATTAATTCAGTCCAAAAGAACAGAGCCTGAGTGGTGGATGCTTTATTTATGGCGTGAAGATAGGAGTAGAGGAGGAAGTGGTGGGAGAATACAATTATGTACGTAGACCCGAGACCACATAGAGGATGGTGGACTTGGAATAAAACGCAATAGGAATTAAATGAAACGCAAGATAAAAACAAAGATAGATGCTTTTTGCCGAGGTTCCGTATATCACGCACGCACATGATATTCAAATTATAGATCTTCCAAGACTAACACAGAGCATATACTAGTAATAGTAACCAACAACTTAGAAAATATTTTCTTTATATTCAAATGAGTGCGTTATTTGTTTTTCAAATGTTGGTTTTTTATCTAGAAAATTTGTTCTTTATAGGTTCTTTTGATGGCCACAAATGTTCTTTTATGAATGGAGACGAGACATGGTCTTTGATTTTTGAAACACATGTTCGTTTTTATCTAGGGAGTTTGTTCTTTTTTTTTATATAGAAAATATTGATTTTTTATTACCACCTGTGTTCTTTTATGAATGGAGATTAGACAAGTCTTCAATTTTGAACTAGATGTTCTCTTTTACGAGCCATGTTCTTTTACATTTGGAGATCGTACATGTTCTTTGATTTTGAATTATATGTTCTTTTTACCTAGAAAGTATGTTCTTTAATTATATATTATATGTTCTTTTTACCTAAAAAGTATTTTCTTTCAATATAAATTATATGTTCTTTTTACCTAAAAAGTATGTTCTTTCAATTTAAATTATATGTTCTTTTTACCTAAAAATTATCTTCTTCAATGTTAAATTATATGTTCTTTTCAAGACATGTTATTTATGGAGAAATGATTCTAGTTGAGCATAGTAAAAATATATAGGAAGAGAATGTGGGGAGAGAAAATCAACAAGTGAGAAAAAAACCAACCAAAAGATTTGGTTTTTTTGTTAAGTTAAAACCTGAGGTTTTTTAATAGAGATATTTTTAAAAAGGAGAGTAATATAAGTTAGGGGAATTGGGAAGTAAATAGACGGTTTGGTTTAGTGGAATAACAACTTTCAATTTTTTTTTTTGGGTAGTGGATGTAATTCCGCTCAGTAATTGTCGGTTTGTTTGTTAGTCAATATTCTCTTGCTTATAATGTATCCTATAATATGTCTCGCGTACTTTTATCTGTGAGTGTAGGTTCTTTTTCTCTTAGTAGTTTACCCGTCACTAGCGTTTTACTTAGAACTGAACGTCGTTTTAGGAAGGGTGCACAGTGTTCACTGTGCACCTGGGTGCATAATCCATGCTTTGGGTGGGAGAACAACAAAGAGAAGATTGGGTAGAGGAGTAGAGGAGTGGGCTGAAGAAAGGATATTGAGTGGGCCGAGAAAGTTAGCGCTGGACCTATCCAATTAACTGATCCGATTTTGAGCTGAACGGGATCAGATAATTGGATTTATATTTTGCACCCAAAAATATTAAACTACCTGATTCGGTTACTTTGGTCAACTGAATCAATTGACCTTAACTGATCCGGTTTAGTAAAAATCGAATCAGTCCTTTTGTATCATTTAAGGTTTTTTTCCACTAGTGAAAGAAGAAGATGATGATGATGCCTCCGATGGAGAGGAAGAAGGAGAGGATGAAGAGGATGACGAGGAGTGATTGCTTCTTTCCAGTCATTTCCCATACCCCATTCATATAACTGTTTTTATATTACTATTGTCTCCCCTTATTACAAAACATTCTCTTATCTAATTTGGGTTTTTGTTCGACTATATTGGCTTGTATTTGGATAATTTGTGTTTGGTTATGGATTTTAAGTTGTGTGTCTAACTTGATTTCTTACAGCATGATGATCTGATTGGTAGTTGATGCTACTATATTTTAATTAGACGATAACTTATGAGCAATGATTCTTTCATTGAGTGTTTTTAATGATGCCAAAAGGGGGGAAATTAGTTGAAGTTGAAGCGCATAAGTCTAGTATAGATTGAATCAGTCATAGTATAGTTTTAGTTGTAGCTCATAAAAAAAATGAAGTCTTAGAAAACAGTTGAAATAGTTAACTGTTCCAACTTGGGAGTCTTGTCTCAAGTAAGCTCTTTCGATGAGTATTTGAGTTTTGGTTGAAGTTATTTGTGTTAACTAACTTGTTGGTTGCAAGAAAATTCAATGAATTGGTCATCATAAAAAAAAGGGAATTTGTTTGAGTCCCCTAGGTTTTAATTTGAATGATGATAAACAACTACAAGGAACAGTTGATATTACAGGTGGTTCTAAGCTGTGATGAAACAGCTGAGAAACTAACTGTTCCTGATTGTATATATACTGAAACATTCAAAGATTATTTACTCTGCTATGATATGTTCTTGTGTAGCAAACAGGTTTATTCCAAGACTTGAAACTAGGAGGTCCTCTTGAAGATGTTCGAGGAAAAGACAAAGTTTGCATTGTTGATTTAATGGACGCTTCAAGGATTGAAGTGCATGAAGATAGAATAGGATCCTTTATTTTATTCATCTTAGGTCTTCATGTAATATTTGCTGAGTGAGTAAGCTGACTGTTTTAGAAAATATTTTCGGAAAAATATTTTCTCAAATACTTTCTATAATAAAAGATTGACAGCCTTTAAAATCATAATTCAGTTTTTACTTACCTTAAAGCGTGTGTATATCTTGGATAAAATCTTCCCTTCAAGAAAGATATCGTTCAAGATATACTTTCCTTAACTTAAGATTATCATATCTTCAATATCTTGAGTTTGAGCAGGCTCAAAGTTTAGACTGGTCTATAAATATTGAATATGGATTCTACATCACCCTTTATGCTATCTCGGATTTTAATTAGTAATTTTGAGAGCTTTCACTGAGAGAGCAGCTGAACAGTTTCCTAAAAAAGAGTACGCATTTCATAGAGCTTTACATTATTCTTTGTTTGCTTTGTAAGAAAGCGTGATTTAAGAGAAATTGATTGAATCTCTAACTGAGGGGTTAAAGTTGGGTAGTGTTTGTGAGTTCATTCGCTAGTGCTTGTGAGTTCAAGTGTGAAATAGCACATTAGAGTTACTGTAGGATGTGTTGTTTCCCTGAAATGAGGGACACAAGAGTGTGCAAGAGTATTCTTGTTCTTCATAGTTGATTAATAAAATAACTAGCGTAGGATGACGTAGGCCCTTGTTTGGCTGATCCTCATTAAATTTGGTGTGTTCTTTACTGCTTTCAAGTTCTACTATTTCCACTTTCGGGAACCAGCTTAACCGGGTTCCTTCTTAAATTGAAAGAATTTGAGTTTCGTACTAATTCCCGCTAAGTAATCAATTCAACCCCCTCTTGATTACATTGTAATCCTTCAATTGATATTCAAGTGGGTTCATCTTAATGGGGGACACCTAGAGAAGTTGATCATGAGTACTCAAGATATGAACGCAATGGGATGCAACAACAAGTCTCCGAAATTGAATGGGAAAAACTATGCTTGGTGAAAGAACAGATTAAGAAAAAAAAAAAACATCATTAGCATTAGCTACGAATGTTGGTTAGTTGTAAGAAAAACGTACCAATAGAGATCACCAAGGATGTTGATGGAACCCCAATTACGAAGAAGGAGAGCGAGTATACATAAACTAATTACAAGAAGTTGTAGAAGAACGCTAAAATCCATGTCCATACTAAAACAGGCTATTGGAGAGAATGAGACAAACATAATTTATGCTTGTGTTTCCAAATCTTATGAGTTGATTAAGGGTATGTCCAAATGTTATAAGTCTAAGGCCATCAAGCTTAAGAAGAAGCTGGCTAAGACTGAGTTGATGGTTCTCTCTCTTCCGGAGGTTAAAGCTCAACTTCCTTCTACTCATGTTGTTGTTCGTTCTGGTGATCCTTGTCGTCCAGCTGATCCTCGTCTTCCTACTAATCTTATGAAAAAGGGTCTAGATGATGATAAGGAAGATGAAGAAGGTGTTGGCTCCTCTCACTTCTCCTCCAATAAAGAAGAAGATGATGATGATGATGCCTCTGATGGAGAGGATGAAGGAGAGGATGATGAGAAGTGATTGCTTGTTCCAGCTATTTCCCCCCTTCCCTTTCTGATAACCGATTATGCATTGTTGTTTCCCCCCCTTAGTACAAAAGAATCTCTTATGTAATTTCTATTCCCATTTGACTATGCTAGTTTGTACTTGGATAATTTTCAATTGAGGTTATGAATTATGAGTTGCATGTCTAACCTGATTTCTTGCAGCATGATTACTTGATTGGTAGTTGAAGCCACTATTTTCGGATGAAGCGATAACTTTTATGCAATGATTCTATCATTGAGTACTTTTTAATGATGCCAAGAAAGGGGAAAGATTTGTTGAAGTTGAAGCGCCTAAGTCTAGTATACACTGAGTATGTCCTAGTGTAGTTTCAGTTTAATAAAAAGAAGGTGTTACGTTTTTCTTGTTTTAGGAAACAGTTGAAATAGTTAGCGATTTCATCCTTTTGAGTCTTGTGTCAAGTAGGCTCTTTTAATGAGTTATTTGAGCTTTGGTTGAAATTACCTGTTTATACTAACTTGTTGGTTGCTGAAAACTTCAAAGAATTTGGCATCATAAAAAAGGGGGAATTTATTGAGTCCCTTAAGTTTTGAATGATGACAAACTGCAACAACGAACAGTTGTTATTACAAGTGTTTATGAGCTGTTAGAAAACAACTAAGAAACTAATTGTTCCAAGACTATTTGCTATGCTATGATATTTCTTGTGTAGCAAACAAGTTTATTCCAAGACGTGAACCTAGGAGGTTCTCCCGAAGATGTTCAAGGAAAAGACAAGTATTGATTTGTTGATTCAAGGGAAGCTTCAAGAATTGAAGTACATGAAGATAGCATAGGATCTTTCCTTTGATTCATCTTAGGTCTTCATGTAATATTTTTGTAAGATATTCTTATAGGAAATGTTTGTGTTGTTCTTAATGTGAAATTGTAGGGTTTTGAATATGGGAACCAATTGGTTACATATTCAAAATACTACTAAGCAGGGTAATAGGTCTGCGTACCATTTACTTTGTAGGGGTGATTATGCTGGCTGTTTAGAAAAGATTTTCGGAAAATTATTTTCTCAAAATACTTTTCATTAGAAAAGATTGCTAGCCTTTAGAATCGTTACACGATATTCTCTTGCATTAAAGTGTGTGAATATCTTGGATAATATATTCTTTCGAGATAGATATTGTTGAATATATTATCATATCTTTGATATCTTGAGTTAGGCACGCTCAAAGGTTAGACCTTGGTTTATAAATATTGAATATGGATTCTACATCTCCCTTGATGCTCTCCCGGATTTTATTGAGTAACTTTGAGAGCTTTCACAGAGAGAACAATTAAAAAATTTCCATAATGTAGTACGCATTCAATAGAGCTTTACATTACTCTTTGTTTGCTTTGTAAGAAAGCGTGATTTAAGATAAACTAATTACTAGAGGAAAATGGTCAAAGGTTGCGGTCAAAAGTGGCCTAAGGGCTGCATTTAAAAGCAACCCTTGACATATCAGCCCTTAACAATTTTGAAGAGTTGCGGTCAATAACCGCAACCTTTAATTATTAAGGGTTGCAGTTCACATCAAAACCGCAACCCTTAATGGATTAAGGGTTGTGGTTTTTAGCGAAAACCGAAGCCCTTGTGACCCCAAAAAAATAAAATAAAAATATTTTTTTTGCGTTTTTATGCTAAATTGACACACAAACATCTATATATACATAGAAATTAAAAAACTTAAACAAAGTATTCTGATAATACAAAAATCAGCAGATTTAAAGGCTAAGAGAACTTCAATGACAAATCCTCACTTGAAGTTCAAGGGGGTAAAGGAAGTTACAATGCAATCCCAAAATCATAGATTCTTACACAAGATTTTAAGCTTACACTTTTCTTCAAGTGAAGGTTAAAGCATAGATTACAACAGTCCTTTAGAAGTCCAATCCAGCAGTTTCCTAATATATGGGAGCTTTCCGAAATTAGAGGGAGCAGTGCCATACACTCATATGGAACCTCAGCATGGTGTCCCCTCAATAAAGTGTATGTATAACATTTTAGCGAAGCATGTGCAGCAAGCAATCTTATTTTGATCTATAACCACATATTAGATAAGCTTTAAACCACATAAAACTTAGTCCAGAATTAAGAAGATAACAACATATCATGTTAAATACTGCACAACTCACTACAAGAAAAGGCCAAATCAACGACTGCTTAAAGCCGTCACTGAAAAATAGAAAACAGTCGCTGAAACCATCAACGACAGTCAACGGTCAACGATGGTCACTGATTTAGGAATCAAAAATGACTGACAGTCGTTGCATCGATGGTCGCTGATTTAGGAATCAACGACCGTCAAGCAGTCGGTACCAAAATCAACGACGGTTTCTTATTTATCACCGTCTATTTTCAATACCAACGTTGAAAATAATCCACCGACCGTTTAGAGTTGTCGCTAAAACAACGACAGTCTTTAACAGATGTTAAATCAACGACGGCTTAAAGCGGTTGTTGTACCATCAATCGTCAAGAGTTTAATACAAGAATAGATTATGTTGTTGAGTTTAGCACTCAGCAGTGTACCATGACATATTTTGTCCGCTTATATAGTTATATTATCACCGGGCACGAGGGACTCAAACCAAGGAGCAGAAATTCAATGGCTCAATGCCAAAGAACAAATAATGATGAGCTTTGCAACACTTCCAAATGATTCATTAAACTATAAAAGATTTGTATTTAATCAGCGACCATCTTCAAAATCGCATCTTTCATATAAACCTCCATAATGCATAAGGGCAATTCGAAACTACAATAAGTTCGACTTCCAAAATGAAAGGGAAAGGCTTTAACAGCAAACTAGTCTACTCAAGCCATAGAAATACGACAATATGACCAGTATTTGATCAAGATAATTCACAACCTCCTTCCCCTTCTTCCTCCCTTTTCGCGGGTACCGTCTGTTGGGATGGGAATCACGTCCTTTGTACAAGCAAAAACACAGACATAAATACTTGGAATAGATAAACAGAAGAAACTCAAAATACGCAAGGAATTGAACATGAAAACTGAGTACAATTAGATTAATTCATAGATCATGACATATAACCAACTTGAGCCAACCACCTAATACTTGAGCATCATACAATGTCATAGGCAATTGAAAGTCTCTATATGCACAAAGAGCACAAAGAGCACAAAATCCACAGCTCACCGGCGTACTAAACAATTGGTATACAGTATACATTGCTAATAAGCAACAAAAACATCACCAAGAAACCTTATAAGATGAAGGAACTTTGAAGAGATAGCAAGGATAAGTATTGAAGAATACCATAATGCCCAGACATGATCTGCATATTATTTCAACAATTCTAATAAAAATCGACAGCTCGAATATTGATCCATTAAAAGAGAATATTAGGTTATTCCATTCATCAGGTGACGAACATTAAGTTATTCAAAGACATGATCAGCAGCCGTCAAATGCAAATTAATACCTCATTAAAGTTCACAATGCAGTTGCAAGGTATCTTAAAGTTCACACTGTCTAAAAGATCTTCAACTGACTGAGTACTCATATACTCATAAGTGATTTCACCGACTTCTATCCCAGAGGAAGTCATGCATAGGTACAAGGATGATGTTGATGACACAAGAAGTCTCAGTCTCTCAGCACAGTCAGCAGGAAAGAAGCTAAAGAGAAGTTTAAATGACAACATTGTCAGAACAGACCCTACCAATTATCCCAAATCCAGAATAATAAAACAGGAAAGCTGAAACTATAGCCAAGAAATTACTGCCAGCATTAAACAGAACATAAAAAGTTGGCTTGCACAATTGTTTTTGACATGCTACATAACTAAATGAGCAATTATTGCATATACTCAGCAAGAATATGAGAATCCAGAAGCCGTTCATAAAATTTATTAAGGAGAAAAACAATCTTACAACACTAATATGTGGAAAATATAGCAATCGTAATTCAGCAACCCAAAATTCTCTCTACAGTTGACAAGCCATATAATCCTGAATTTCTCATAAGCGTTTCCAAGTGGAAAATAATGGAATCCAAAATATTATCAAGGAATGCATTATTGTTAACCGAAATTTCATATATAATAAAGTAACAATTGAGTTCATAAAGAACAAACTAGACATTGATAAGCTCAAACAGTATATGTTTCACCCCTTCAAAAATCTTCATAAATTCAGAACCCAATCCAAATAATGGTTATGAAAAGAAACAACACAAGGTGCCAAGGAAGCCAAATAATTAGTGTAAGATAGATTCATGCAGGTCCCTCAAACAACTACTTACCACAAAACTAAATATATCAGGATTCAAGACTAAGTATAGGCAAAAATCTAATTGTCACTGTACAAAAAAAAGAAAAGAAAAGAAAAGAAAATGAGTGTACCAACAACTCTTTATGGCACACCCAAAAAAAGAAGGATCTAGACAGGTCAACCTTTACTTCGAATTTACTACAAAACATTAAGGTTTTCTTACAAGTGACCAACTCGAAACAACCATAGAAGAGGTGTGTGGCCATTCCTTCTTAATATGCACTCTTATTCTGCCTGTTTATCTTCAGCGCATTCATGAAAGATATAACTAGTTATGCCTTTTGCTCATTTATTTAAAAAAAGGGGTGTGTAAAATGGTAGTAAGAGAGAAGCAGCTTAAGCAATATACTAAATGACAAGAAGTCGGGAAACAATGTAGCAAGTTCAATAAAGCAAAGCAAAACAAAAATTGTTCGGTAATCAAGTGGATAAAAAGGAGTACTTTTTCCGTATCAAATTCTTACTTCTTTGGGCATTCGTTGTATCAGTGACACTTTAAAACCCATTGATCTATCACATGCCTAAGCTGTTATGTTTGCCTCTTATTCTTAAAAAAAAAAGAACAAAATAATCATATACTTCCTTAGCTCTAATTGCTCTGTTTAAGAGTGTAATTTTTTCTGCTAAAGTTTGGTACATCTTTGTGGTGCATATCTAAGTATTGTCTGTATTTATAAATCGCTTTTAAAGAGGGGTAAGGCCCCAAAATAACAAAATAGAAAACCTAAGAAGTAGGCGACTCCTAATATATGTTCCTCAATAATCTTTTGCAACTCCAATGGTGGCCCTTGCAAGATGGTGATTTTATTTGCAAGGACACATCTGTATCTATGACATCAAGTCGTCAAATACTAAATTATCCATCTTACAAATTTCAAAAAAGGTGAAGAATCTAAAAGACAATTTAAATCAATACATGTAAACAATGCCAAACAATCTACATTATCACTATGGAAGTCAAAAAAATAAAACTGAGAACCAAAAGAAGAATTAAATAAAACTATGATCTCATAACAAAATCAATTTACGAAGATTTATCATCAGAACTCAATAGCCCCAATATCAGCGAATTAAAGATACCAGACCTACATTCATTAATCATCTCGTCGGAATTTCTCTTCTCAAACGAATTAGAAGAACTATCTTACAAAAGTCGCAACAACCTCAACTCTCCAATTCTTCATATCTACACTAAAAAAGTAACAACTTCCAAATCAAACTCAAATTGAATCAATATCAAAATCAACAAAACCCTAGGAGAGAGAAAAACAGACCTTGAGGAACATCATCGGTGTGGTAGAGACTCTATTTGATAAAAACATACGCAGAACTAATCAGATATACCTCGTTCTCCCAAATGGTTACCTGCTTTTTATCTTTCCTCACTAATATTCTTGTGCGTGATGGTGTTTTTGATAGAAAACCATTCTTCGTTGAATATGCTTTATGTTCAATGAAACCAAGTTCTAGTTCTTTTCCTTTTATTTTCAGATGGCTCAGAATGAGTTGTATTGCTTCTTTTGCTAAGGCCCCGTTCTTTTGAACTTATTTTGACTGAAATTAAATTAAATTAAATTAAATTAACTGAAATTAACTGAACTAAACTGAAATTAAATTAACTGAACTTAAATTAACTGAACTGAACTGAAATTAAATTAATTGAACTGAAATTAAATTAACTGAATTGAAATTAAATTAAATTAACTGAAATTAACTGAAATGAGAGAAACTGAACTGAATTGTATATTTAATTTTCTAAAATAATAATTATCGATAATAATCAATAAGTATTAATATAATATTATCAATACTTATTATTATTATTATTATTATTATTATTATTATTATTATTATTATTATTATTATTATTATTGTTATTATTTATTTATTTATTATTATTATTATTATTATTACTTTTATTATATATTATTATTATTTATTATTTAATTTAAGTTCAACTTTATATTAATAATAATAATAATAATAATAATAATAATAATAATAATAAAAACAATAAATAATAACAATAATAATAATAATAATAATAATAATAATAATAACAATAAAAAAACAATAATAAATAATAATAATAATAATAATAATAAAAACAATAATAATAAATAATAATAAATAAATTATAAATTATAAATAATAATAAAAATAAATAATAAATAATAAATAATAAATAATAAATAATAAATAATAAATAATAAATAATAAATAATAAATAATAAATAATAAATAATAAATAATAAATAATAAATAATAAATAATAAATAATAAATAATAAATAATAAATAAATAAAAATAATAAATAATAAATAATAAATAATAAATAATAAATAATAAATAATAAATAATAAATAATAAATAATAAATAATAAATAATAAATAATAAATAATAAATAATAAATAATAAATAATAAATAATAATAATAATAATAATAATAATAATAATAATAATAATAATAATAATAATAATAAATAATACTAATAATAATAAATAATAAATAACAAATAGTGAATAAATAATGATAATAATAATAGTAAATATATTAATAATTATAATAATACTAAATAAATAAATAATAATAATAATAATAAAAAATAAAAAATAAATATAATTATAAATAAACAATAAATAATAAATAAATAATAAATAATAATAATGACAATAATAATATGAAATAATAATAATAATAAATAATAAAGAAAAATAATGCATAATAAATAAATAATAAATGATAAATAACAAATAATAAATAATAAAAATAATAATAAATAATAATGATAATAATAATAATAAATAAATAATAATAATATAATAAATAAATAAATAATAATAATAATATAATAATAATAATAAATAATAATATCAAATAATAATAATAAATAATAAATAATAATAATAATAATATTTAATAATAATAATAATAAATAATAATAATAGTAATAATAAACAATAATAATAAAAATAATAATAATAAAAATAATCATAATAAATAATAATAATAATTATTATTATTATTATTATCATAAATAATAATAATAATAATAATCATAATAAATATTAAATAATAATATTAATTATTATCATAAATAATAATAATAATAATAATAATAATAATAATAATAATAATAATAATAATCATAATAAATAAAAAATAATAATTAAAACATTACATAAGATGAACTAAACTGAAATTAACTGAAATTAACTGAAATTAACTGAACTAAACTGAAATTAAATTAACTGAACTGAAATTAAATTAAATTAACTAAAATTAAATTAACTGAACTAAAATTAAATTAACTGAACTGAAATTAACTGAAATAAACTGAAATTAAATTAACTGAACTGAAATTTACTGAAAATAAGTTCAAAAGAACAGGGCCTAACTTTAATTTGTTTGTTCATTAGTCATGAGGTGAGTACAGATGTTAGAAATAGATACGGAGATGCGTTAGTGCTGTTTATTATTCATTCTTTAGATTCCTAATCGTCAAATAGTTCTCCTATTATTACAATAATAACAAAGTCTAATGAATCTAAGTTCTCTTAGATATTTATACTTGATAGTAAGGCCACTAGTTCACATTATCACCTAAATAGTAATTTTGGTTTTTTCACCAAATACCCCTGACAAATAAATTTATTCACCAAATACCCCCATTTTTTTCAAAAGTCACCAGATACCCCTGACCTATGAAAAAATTCACCAGATACCCCTCACTTTTAAAAAAATTACCCACATTGCCCTTTTGACTAACAGACGTTAGTGTTCCGTTAACTAATTAACTAATTATCCTAAAAACCCTAATTAAACCTAATTAAATCTAAGTAAACCCTAAACATCCTAACTCTCTCTCTCCCTAACCCAACCTCGGCCCCCCAAACCCTAGACCCACCGGCCCACCACCCAACCCCAGCCCTACCCCCTCCCCTCTTCTCCGCAACACACGCAGGCCGCCTCTCCCTCCCCCCCTCTCCGCATCCCCCACGCAGCCCCCTCCCCTCCCCCGGCCTCCACGCAAACCCCTTCCCTCGCAGCTCCCCCTCCCCTGTGGCCCGCACTTCCCCATTGGTCACTAGATCCGCCGAGTCCCCTCCCACTCGCCGGCGCATCCCCCTCCCTCACTCGATCTAGCACTAGATCCGCCATTAGCGTTTAAGAAATCCGAGTCATCGACCGAGTTCGAAGGGGTGGGGGGGCTCGGGATTCACGATTTTGCGGTCGGGGAGGGGGGAGGGGGAGCTGCGTGCGCTGCGTGGGTGAGGGGGAGTAATTTTCTCGGCGGGGAGAGCGCGTGGAGGAGGAGAGGGGTGGGGAGTGATTTTCCCAGGGGAGGGGGGGAAGGGGAGGCGCGAGTTTCGAGGGGGAAGGGGAGGGGGTGGGGGTGGTGGGGTTGGGGTTGTTGTGGGGGGGTGGTGGGCTGGGGGTGGTTTGTGGGGGTGGTGGGCCGGGGGTGGTTCTGGGGGGGGGTGGGGGTGGGGGTGGGTAGGGGTGGGCTTTAAGGGTTTTTAGAGTTAGGGTTTTAAGGGTTTAATTAAGGTTTTCTAAGGGTTTTTTAGGGTTAATGATTAACGGTGTTAACCGCCGTTAGTCATTTGGGCATCTGGTGAATTCTTTTTAAAGATCAGGGGTATTTGGTGAATTTTGAAAAAAGTGAGGGTATTTGGTGAATAAATTTATTTGTCAGGGGTATTTGGTAAAAAAACCGTAGTAATTACATGTTAACATATTAACTCACGAAATTCCATGGCAAAACTCAATAGCAAAACTCCATAGCAAGAAGCTCATCTAATTTATCCTCAATAAACATTGTCTGCTCAAACTGATTTCCACGAAATTACTCCACCAAAAGAGATATGCAACAAATAACAAGTTATAAATCAAATCCCAGAACACACAAGTAACTAAACCACAATCAAAATTTCAGTCACAAATTAACTTTCTCTGTGCAACTTGAAGCAAGATATTAACCCATAAAAAACAAGATCAGGAAGAAGAAATGGGTAGTACCAATAAGGGCAGCTCTTTGCAACCAGAGACCGCAAACACAAGAGAGACGAGCAGAGCTCCGGCGAGGTGACAGAGCACCGGCGTATGTGCGGTGAGGCGCGAGCGGAGAACTGGCGACGCGGGCCGATGTTCGAACGGCGGAGCAGCAGCGAAGCAGGACGGGGCGAAGGAGGCGAGTGAAGGAAGAAGGGTTGTTGTGCGTCAGCTGCTGCGAGGGTTCACCGGCGACAGGGGACTGGTGGTTGGGGAGGCAAGCATGCGGCGAGAAAGATGCGAGAGAGAGAAGAGTGAAGGTGTTGGGGTTTGGGGATTTTCACGGCCAGAGAGACAAAAATGAAATGAATACAGTCGTTTAGAGGAGGTCAACTTTATTTTAACTCATTTTCATCACGACCGCTTAATACAGTCGCCTATAGCTAAAACAAATCTAGCATTTAAAATAATAAAATCAACGACCGCTTTAAGCGGTCGCTAAATAACAACGACCGTTTATCCGTCGCTGTGCACTTCAAAAGCAGTCGGTGGTAAAGACGGCTTAAAACAGTCATTGTTTTAAATAACAACGACCGTTTTTATAGCCGTCGCGGAAAAGCAGTCTTTGATTTGGCCTTTTCTTGTAGTGACTGTTAGTAGTGAGGGTGTAGAATTGCTTTCCTAATATACATTGCAAGATAGCTTAGCATAGCTTGCATACCATAAGTGAGAATGTAGAATTGCTTTCCTCATACCCGTTTTTATACCCTAAATTAGGTAACACGTTCTAGCACAATAAAGGTAATTATTGAATCAAAAAAGAAATAATGAAACATATGAAATTGCTCTTAAGTTGAGCAATTTGTACTTGAATAAATGAATCCTACAATAATGCCATCATGGTTAAATAAAAATCATGATTAGGAAAGCATGCAACTCTAGCAAAATCATGGCTTAACCCTTATCAGTCCATCAATACATATTCGACCTGAATGCAAGTATAGCTTCTAAAACCAGAATTCCCAAGGCCAAATTGAATTTTCAATATGAACATAACCTTAACTGAAGAAATTGCAGAGGTTGGCATCCAGGCGCTTCCTCCATCTATTTATCTTCGATTATCACAATTTGAAGGAAAGTCCAAATCAAAAAACTTGAATGCGACCCAGGCAAAATACGACGTTAGCCTCTAGGTCTTTTCCACAGCTTCCAGCACATTTCATGGTTATGCAAAGTCAAATTAACAATAAAATCTTAAATACTTCAATATATAAGGCCTACAATGTACATTTCTAATGACACTCTAATTACCCCTCATTAACTAATCCAAACCATGAGACCCACAGGAAATATAAAGCAGAAGAAGGATATAAGTTTGATGTTAGGGTTCAAAATTCAAATTTAGCCTCATCTCAAATAACCAAAAACTCGCCCTCCTCTCCTAAAAAAATCTGGTATCCGTCGAGAAAACACACCTAGTATAATGGTGTCAAATCAACACAAAAATAATTATCCAATCTTATAAAAAACTCAGAAATCATTCAAGTCCTTACACCAAACTAATTCAACAAACCAGTCATAAGGAACACAAATTCAACAGATGCAATAACAAAAGTGAAAATGAAAAACCTAATTTCAAAGAAAAAATTAGCAAAAGTAAGTGTACCACTGAAAGGATGAAGTGTTGATGGTGAGGAGCGATATCTTGTCAACCTAAGGGCGAAAAAGCACGACTTGAGAGTTGCTGCAAGAGAGAGAAATTTGTCTGTCGCAAGGAGAGAGCAATGCCGAATGATAATCCAGCGCGAAAAAGAGGAGAGGAGAGAGAATTCATCGCGAAGAAGAAGGCCTCGTTGCGAACCCTTGCCGGCGAAGAAGGATGAGAGGAGAGAGATGTGTTGACCGGTTTGCAATTGAAGGGAGGGAGGAGAGAGAAATGGGGTTCGAATTAGGGTTGCTCGCAAAATGGGAATTGAAGGGAGGGGTTTATTTCATTGTTGGGTCGCTCAAGGGCCGCGGTTAGCCCAAAAATCGCAACCCTTTATCACTTATAGTGGCTGCGGTTTTCGGCTAACCGTAGCCCTTTATTTTAAGGGTTGCGGTTTTTGCATTAACCGCAACCCTTTTTAAGCAAAGACTTGACTTTTTTTCCTCTAGTGCATTGTATTGAATCTCTAACAGAGGGGTTAGAGGTAGGGTAGCATTTGTGAGTTCATTCGCGAGTGCTTGTGAGTTCTAGTGCGAAATAGCACACTAGAGTTAGTGTAGGGTATGTTGTTTCCCTGGATAAGGGAAACAAAAGTGTGCGAGAGTATTCTTGTTTTTCAGAGTTGATTAATAAGAAAACTAGCATAGGAAGATGTAGGCCCTTATTTTGCAGAACCTCGTTGAATTTGGTGTGTTCTTTACTGCTTTCGAGTTCTACTATTTCGACTGTCAGGAGGCGATAACCCTCCCTCCTCTTGAGTACATTGTAAACAATATCGAACCCGAAATAACCCGACCCAAGGTGATCCAAAATCGATTATGATCTGACCCGAAGTCAACATGAACCTGGAATAACCGCCCAAGATGACTCGAAATTGATTATGATTTCAACTAAACTAAAACTAAACCCGAATTAACTAGTTTTAGCCCGTTTAACATCCGATTGGAATTGACTCGAACCGAACAGGTTCCGACATGATTAAGACCCCGATCCCATATGTCAAATTTTGTCCCACTTCAAACCAACAGTAATCCGAACCGACCCAATAGGTCATATTGACTCGTTTGAACCCGAGCCGATAAGTATTGACCCAAAACCGAAATATCTGTATGGACACCTAACACCGCATGATCTAATTAGTATATAAATATGTAACAATGATTCATAATCTCAAACCCTAAATAACCCGACCCAAGGTGATACGAAACCTATTTTGATCCGGCCCGAAGCCAACACAAACCTGGAATAACACACCCAAAGGTGACCCGAAACCGAGTTTGTTGAAACCGAAGTCAACAAGAACCCGAAATAATTAGTTTTAACCCGTTTAAAGTTCGATTGGAATTGACCAGTACCGAACAGGCTCCGACCCGATCAGACACGACCCATAATGTCTAATGAATCGTTGCAACCTGATCCCATAGTAACCCGACCCAGTAGGTCATTTTGTTCCGTTTGAACCCGACATGATAAGCATCGATCCAAAACTGCTGTATGTGTTCGAATGGACACCTCAAACTGCATGATTTGTTTAGTAAGAAAATATGTAATAATGATTCATAATCTCAAATTATCATGGAATGTCAGATCAAATCCATGTCTGCATGCGCATTTAAAATCTCATAATATATAAGATTTAATCTATTTGAAAAACGTGGATTTTATACGCAAAACAAGCGGTATCTATTACTCCCTCCATCCTATAATACTTTGGCTACTTTCCTTTTTCATCTATTCCATAGTACTTTTTACACTTCTATTTTTGTATATGACCCACTAGTATTTTAATCTTTTAACCTTTTAACACTTAGCCCAGACTCTTTCTCCTGCAAATAAAATAATACCAATCATACTACCTATCAACTTTAACCATTGTCCCATACTATATCTCCACCAAATAAAAAAATACTACTTTTACTACCTACTAAATTATATCACATATACCTTTTCAATAAAATAACAATTGATAACCAAACAACAACTTATCATCTAAAACTATGTGCCCTGTTAAGAGTAATCTGGACAAAGGGAGTAAATTTAATAGCTACTAAATTTAATAACATTAATACTTGGTCCTTAATTTTGTGGATTATCATCTTAATTCACATAATATTTTCACATGGGAGTGGAAAGTTCAAAAGCATATAGTACAAAACATAAGTGACCCTGAGAAAAAAAAAAAAAAAGAGGTGAGAGAATTTCTTAATGGAACTTGAGGCTAGTCAAGACATTGTTGTTGACTGGATCAGCCAAGTGATCAAGGAGGTTTTGGTATGGCCCAACACCAGTTACAAGACCCTGAATAAAGTAGCCCAAGATAGCCAACATTGCCAACCTACCATTCTTCACTTCCTTAAGCTTAAGCTCCTTCATGGACTTTTCATCCTTTCCAAAGCCCAATGGGTTGAAGATAGGCCCACCTGGGTATGCTGGGTCACCTGATCCAGCAAAGCCCTTCTCTAGGCCCAAGAAGTATTGCTTGCCCATGGACCCTGGGTTGTACCAATCCTGCAATCTACGGTGCTCGGCGAAGCCCATTAGTGCCATCTCAAACACAAACAATGTGTAAGGGTCAGCCCAATAGTTGTAGGTGCCTGCTGGTGGGATCACACCAGTTTGGAACCATGGGAGGGCGGTTTCAGGTGGGATCAGACCGGCTTTTCCGAGGATTTCGGGCGCGATCGCACCTGCTGCACCTAGCATAGCGAAACGACCGTTGATGATCTCACCATAGGCTAACCATCTAGGCTCAATGAACCCACCAGTGCCTTCTGGGTCTGAGAGTCCTAGTGGGTCGAACCCGAAATCTCCTGGAAGACTGCATGGTTTGAAGCATATCAAGTTAGGTGTAAGTCTTCTTGGATTTCAAGTTATAGGAGCTGTGTTACTCCCTCATTTGGAAATCAATGTTTCATACCATAATAAAGGCCATAAAAAAAAAACACCATAATAAAGGAAAGCAATCTTTGACTAATTTAGGTAGAGCAAAACATAATACAAGAATGAAGTGAAAGTTTCAAACTTAGGTCACACTCAATTCACCTGAGTTTTACTCAAAGGAAATTATTCTCTATTCAAAACTTTTTGAACAATTTGAACTGAATTCTACAATATAAAAGTAATTTTTTTGTTGTTGATGTTCTAGTGTGTTTACGTTTACAGTATAATATTCTAATTTTTCAAGATTAAAACTGAATTTTACTAATTAGAATTGCCTGTTACTGATTAAATTAGAACCAATTTTGCTGATTGAAACTGGTTGAGTGATGAAAACAAATTAGAACTTATTACAATTGCTTTCTTCTAAATATGACCTTAGTTGATGTCTAAAAAAAATTAAATCAGCAATGTTACCTAGCACCACTAATAAGTTTAGTAATCGTCCTCTTTATTGATACGGTTTAAGATTAAGGTGAAAGTCAACTGACCTTAAGGTTTTGGCTCCTCAAACTAATACTTCCTCCATTTTTTCGTTACAGTTTGATTTTCTTGTATGTCAATGCACAACTTTAGCTATTACTATTTTAAATTTTTTAGATGCTACTATGAAAATATACATTGAGATGTATCCAACAATATCTTACATGCTAATTTTATATGTGTATAATAGTATTAAATACTAATCAATGGTATCACATAAATAATACAAAATTAAGATTGTAATATTAATATTGTTAGGCTCATCTTTATTCTGTATTAAGAAGTCCAGTGAGCAAATAATAATAAGTAGCGACTGATCATATTTTTAGCATATGACTATACGAGTTTCCACATAATGGTAATCATGTTAATGGATATATGAATATATTAGCTAGGAGACTTTGAAACAAACAACATTCCAAAACATTAAGGCATGAACTCTCATTGCATTTTATCAACGAGAACATAAATAAAAAAAATACTGGTGAGATCGTCGAGTGACAACAATGACATGGAGGGACTAAGAAACAAAAAACAATGCAAATCATAATCATAAACTATTATTGTACACCAAAATCATAAAATAAAAAAACGGAAATTTGCAAGATCTTGGATTATTACCTGCCATCCAAGTATGAAAGGCTCTGCTTCGATGCAAACCAAAGTTGCCTGTTTGCTCCTTGCTGTTAATAAATTTCCAAATAGGGAAAAAATTAAAAATAGTCAATCACCCCCAAAATTAAAAAAAGGAAAAATCTGATACTCCTAGATGGCTGCTTATCTAGTTACGTTAGTTCATATTAAATATCCTATATGGTATGGATTTCCAACAACGAATTTGGAGTATATCACATGTTCCGCTAGAAAATTTAGAGCCCCAAATACTGAAAACGGACAATAATGTCGAACAAGCTCATAGTCTGCGATTTATGTTAGTCATTTTTTCAAAACAAACATGACTAATATAAGTACGACTAGTTTTGAGTACATGGTAAATTTATATCACCGCCTTAAAAAAAAAATCAATTTATATCATCATATGAGTATTAAAATCTCAAAACCAAAAATTGAAAGCTGAAAGGTAAGGTATATTGAACGAGGTACGTACCTTAACGGGAGGAGTAGCAGATGCTCTGACAACAAAAGAGTTCTTCTTTGAAGAAGAAGGAGAGACTCCTGACCTAGCACCGAGAATCTGTCTTGCAGTTTCCACTGAAGAAGTTAAGGAAGATGAGACTAAAGCTTGTGTTGCCATTACTTTTGCTTAGAAAAATTAATCTTTGATGAAATTAGATGATGAAGTGAATACTCAATAGAGTACTTTTTCAGTACTCTATCCAACAATGAGATTGTAGATGTGGTGTTGAAGGGCACAAAATAGTTAAAACAAATATGTGGAGGAGAGAGAAAAAGCCAATTTGGGAGTGAGATTTTCTAAATTCTCAGGTGGATATTGATTCTGATGTGGCTTTCATTTTAGCATGCCTCAAGATCTCGTTATCCAACTAGGGAAGAACAAGTGGCAACTAGCATCCTGTGTTGGATAATAGATATTGCCCAAGTTTAGTTCTTGATTTCCTTCATGTCCGATTGCCACCTAAGGTGGGTAGGGTATGATAATTGATGGATTATGTTATTATAGGAGTATGTTGACTAGTGTTATATGGAGTAGTGTTAATTAGGCTAAGAAGCTTACAATTATTTAGCTGATCATGAATTCGTGAGGCTATTTAAGTAATTTTAAATGTTGTGGACTTATTACTAAGAAATGCCTAAATCCTTGCAGGACGGAACGAATAATGTTCCTGCTATGGCATTTTTGTAAATAAATGGCAACGTTTTTATAAATAAGCAAAATAAGTTTTTTTTTAAAATAAGATATAAGAAATAAAACTATATGCTGTTTTCCAGAAATAGTAGTGTTCTATAATGTATGTATGTATAAAAAAAATCAATGTATATATAATAAATGTCAAATATTGTATACAAAACTATAAATATTGCAAAATAAATAATAAATATTGTATAAATTAAAAAATTATCAATGTTGTATAATAAATGGTTAAAGTTTGGCCATAATATAAGCAAATTTATATTCCTCCGATCCCGATGAATTAAGCAAAGTTCTTTATTACTTTCCTATCTTTTGTTAGCTAACAGTTAAATTAGAAGAGTATCTCTATTGATTTATTTTTCAGGTAATTAAAGTGTATAGTAGTAAGATAAAGGTGGAGTGAACATGTTTAACTTATTGGTCGGGTTGGTTGAGAAGGGACAACCCATGTAACACCCAAGCGTAAAATCATAGCAAAATAGAGCCAAAAAGAGCTCCCAAATCTCACAAAATGTCAAGGAAGAAGAGGATTAAATAAGATAAAACAAGAACATATCAAATAACAATTAATCATCACCATAATGATAATTTCAGTAGTTCTCTAAAGTCTTTAGAGAACGTCTTTTTAAACTTCAAAGTTCCAACCTTTTGAACTATAATCAAAGTACTTAAGATTTCTCCCTTCAGAAACTCTTTAAACCAACAATTTAATACTCCCTCTGTTTTTTAATAAATGTAATATTTAACTTTTCACACTTGTTGAGACACATCTTTGACTCATAATATCTCTAATTTTATAAATGTAAAAATTATAAGAAATACATATTTGGAAAGTGTATATTAAGACGAATCCAACAAGATCACACATGACTATATGTTTCCTTATATATAATTAACTATTGATGGTCAAAGGGAGGTGGATGAATAGTACCAAAAGTCAACGTGTTACATCTAAAAAAGAACGGATGAAGTACTTTAAACAACCTCAAACTTAAATCTTTAAATATGAAATCTTAGAGTATAAGTACTATAATGTATACTATAAATTATAATGCTAATGTACTCTTAGCATAAGATTAACAATAATTGAACAATAATATAAAACAAAGTAATAATAATAATACTAATTATAGGTTTCAAACCGAAAACAAGAAAAGAAAAAGAAAAGAAATCAAGAGAGAGAACGAGAAGACAACCGAAACAGAGGAAGAGGAAGGAGAATGAGCAACCGACGGGGAGGCGGCGGCGGCAACAACTTCAGCGACACGGCGCATGAGGAAGGAAATGAGGACCTAGGTAGAGGAAGAAAGAGAAAACATATAGGAGATTAGAGTTTTGCAAAATTGTATAATGAAGGTTTTAAATCCCTATTTATAGATTTTAGGTGTTCTAGTATTACTAGAAGCCCTAAAGTTTTTGAAAGTATAGAAGATACTTTTTTTTTGCAATATTTAATTAAAACTTTGACTAAATAAAGTAAATAGTTGTCAACTCAAATTATTTTGACTTTTAAATAATCAACAAAAATAATCTCTGTTTATATAATATATCACTTTTTTTTACCAAGTAAGAGAATATTATATTGCAATAGAAACAGGAGTACATCCTAAGCCAAGATCCAGGTCTAGTGGTACCTTCAGGGAAGGGCTCATCTGACCAGGACAGACGGAAACAACAGGCTCAAGGAGCCAAGCTATTACAAGCTATCTAACCATAGTCTATCAGTATTGTTCACTTTCTTTCCTAAGACTTTACAAATCCTATTTTTTACACAAAATTTAATGTTTTGTATGGTATGCTCAGGTTGTAGAACAATTAAGTCCCAAACAACTGAGTTTCTTGCTCTCCAAACATGATAGGCAGCAGCAATAGCAGCAAAAATCACTCTCTTTTTGAATAATGATTTACAATAGGAAAAATGGACTGGAATAATCCCACCTTTGGCCGATTTTCCAATAATAATCCCACTTTTGGATTATTCTGGAATAATCCCACCTTTGCTTACTAAATCGATTTTTTGGTCCCAACAACCTGTAACTTGGCAAACCGGTAACTCCAAGTTAGTTTTCCCTCCTAAACCCCGCCCCAGCCACCGGACCCCTCCCCAGCCACCGGACCCCTCCCCAGCCACCAGGCCCCACCCCCATCTTTCTCCCCGTCGCCGCTTCTCTCTCTTCCTCCTATCTATCTCCCTCTTTCTGCATATCTCTTTGCGGATTTCAAGGTGGTGCGAATGGTGGAGATGATGGCGCGAATGGTGAGATGATGGTGGTGAGATGGTGCGGATTTCAATGTGTCTCTAGTTTTCAGCCTATCATGAAGTGTGAGCCATAAAATGAACCTGTATTTTGGAATGGAGAACCTATTCCAAACATAAGTGTGACAGTTCATCTTCATCTGAGCTTCACATGGAAGTTTATAAGTACCTCCAATTGAGAAAGAATTGCAGTGAGCCATGTTGTGGAGTTGAATCTATCTGTACAAGCCTCTTTGGCTCTGCAAATATACTTCATAGCCCATCTAGCATTGATGGATGTTGATACACCAAACGAGTTTTTGTCCTTTACATAGATAGCATGAACCCATTTAACCCACATGTTATCTTGTTTCTTAGCTATTACCGAGGCTAGTTTACCAACTGCAACTTGGTTCCACAAAGCCAAGTTTCTAAACCTTAGACCACCTTGGTTCTTCTTGAGACAAAGTGTGTTCCAAGCCACTGGCCCTGGTCTACTGTCATCATATGTGCCAAACCATAGAAAAAACTCTACATACTATATTAATTTCATTGATGACTTTTTTTGGGAGGATAAAAATCTGGTTCTAGTAGACACTAATATATAACTTACTTATAAATATTTTTTAAATTCAATGAAATATATTTATAAAGTTCATAAAATATATGTGGGATTACAATAATTATTTTCAAAGTTTCTCCTTAATTCTCATTGGTTAAGTGTGACCTAATAGGATATAATTAGTAAATTTAATTGTACAAAAACTCACAAATTGTAGTTGGTTTCTAAAAAAAACACTACACCCACATAAATATCAAAATTAATTTATTTTCACAAATAATCATATGCTAGTTATAGTAATTTCTAACTTGATCAAAGGATTACGACCTTGTTCTATTCAACTTATTTTCAGTCCTCATAAGAAAAAGTAAGTTCACATAAGGTCTAATAAGGTCTAACAAGCTCAGATTCACAAAAATAAGGTTTGACACGCTTATATAAAGGTCTAATAAGTTCATATAAGGATAAATAAGGTCTAATGAGTTCAACTAAGTTTAGTTAAGTTCATATAAGTTTAGATTAGCAAAAATAAGTTGAAAAGAACATGCAACCTCCTTCAATTGCATAAAGACTTTCTTATTTCTCGGTGTTTAACTCATGTAGTTCGACTACCATAAGGATTGGGGAGAATATCTAATTTGTGGTGTATCAGAATTGTTTTATTTAAATTTTTTGATATGTAAATAAGTTTGGAATTTGAATTAACTTTACTAACACGAAGTCCAACGTGTTTAGAATAGAATTCTAAATTTAGCAAGGGTTTTTCAATCTTATGCACCTAGTGCAAAGGATAAGCCCTATAGTAGATTCCCTTATAGAAAATCATATATCATGCATCTTAACTAACACATAATAAGAATTTTTCCTAAAATTATGCTAAGTATTAGTAATCTTTTAGTTTCCTTATTAGTTGATCTAATTTGAAGAAAAATTATATGTTAGTTAAGGTGCATGATATATGTTGACCCTAAGATTTGAAGATGACATATAGCAAATTATTTGGACTAATATTGTACAAGTGTTTATGATAGTGAAACAGGTTTATCAAGGATAATGAACGATTCTAGGAGCATTGGACTTCAGAAGACTTGATGAAGCTGCTAGAAGTAGAGTTCCAAAAGTCATCATTTGATATTAGGAACATCTGTACGGAACAAGAAACAAGATGGAATAAAGAGTTGTTCCTAAGATTAGTAGCTTCTAATCTGAGGAATCAACGTTAGTATAAGAGTAGTTAGTTGGCGCTGTGAAGTAAGGAATATGCTTAGAATATAATCATTTGTTTAGATTTATCTTTTGGTCTT
Organism: Beta lomatogona; assembly: GCA_947646795.1. Taxonomy (NCBI): domain Eukaryota; kingdom Viridiplantae; phylum Streptophyta; class Magnoliopsida; order Caryophyllales; family Amaranthaceae; genus Beta; species Beta lomatogona. The sequence continues at coordinate 115,955 of CANSNZ010001264.1, read as the reverse complement.
TTTATTAAAGTTAAAGATTTTATTTTGGAACGTTTAATCTTAGGATATTATCTCAGATATCCCTGACATATAGTCCTTTTTCCCAAATAACCCTCACGTTGTCACCCATATCCCGGATAACCCTAAATTTTTAATTTTTCATTAAACATGACGTAATAACACTTGGTTTGACTTTGGATGGGTTTGGCGCCATTTAAAAAGATGGTTGATGGTTATTCAAAAGGATGTTCATTAGTTTTGATGCACAATTCAAAGGTTTTATTTTTGGCAGCAGACCATTAATAGGGCGCCAAACCACGTTCTTCAAATTTAATGCCATCAACCACCTTCTTAAATGGCGCCAAACCCATCCAAAGTCTAACCAAGTTAACGCCGTTTGTAATTTTGTCATGTTTAATGACAAATTACAAATTTAGGGTTATCTGCGATAGGGGTGACAATGTGGGGGTTATTTGGGAAAAGGGCTATATGTAAGGGTTAACTGGGATAATATCCCTTTAATCTTTTGTGTTAAATAAAATATTATCTTTATCTACTTTATGACTTATCTCAAGTACGTAATTTGTTATGAAAATAATTTCTATTTTGTTTGACCCAATTTTGAGATATATTAAAACTGATTTTATCCAATGATATTTAAATAAAAATCTGATTTTAGGCTTTGAAAAGAAGTTACTTTATTCTAGGAAAAAGCTAAGTAATGAGTTACTTAGAGATAAGTAGGGTTTTCTCGTGTAAACTTACTCATCTATAAATAACTCATTGACATATTATTCTAACCATCATTGACTACAAAAGTTTAGAGAGCAAGTGTTTTCATAGTATCAATGCCATTGACTATTCTCATACTTTTCAATGTTCCTAAGTTTTGTTGTAAGTTTCTCTTCGTGTTTATTCACATATTATAATTCAGTTTGTGGTTGGGATTTTGAGTGATATCATGTATTGAAGAGATGGCTTTGAGTGAAGTCAAGAGAGAGAGAGAGTATCAATAGTTGAGAGACTGTTGTGGGATTGGTGTTCCTAGTGGAACGAGAGAAGAAACTCTAGATAAATAGGTTGTACTGAGTTGTTGACCTATTATTAGTAAAGTCCCTTAGGGTCGAGGTTTTTACTTACTATAAAGTCTAGGAAGGTTTTACTCGTTAAATCTCTTGTCTCTTAACTTTAGTTTTATCGTTGTTCTTTAAATTCCGCAAAAAATCCTCATTGTTCCAGAAACATATTATACATTACTCCCCCTGTCATTTTGGTGGCAATATTTTCACTTCACATTTATCAACACACAACTTTGACTAATAATAAAAGTTATAAAGAGTTGATATTTTGAAAATATTCATTGAGATAAATCCAACAAATCTCACATACAAAAACTTAATTTTATATGTTATCCATAAAATTCCGGTCAAGGTCAGTACTCCGTAGAGCTAAAAAGTCAAGATAGTGCAACTAAACGAAACACCAATTCACCCCCTCTTGCATGTTCCTACTTAAATAACAATCATCATCAGAGCAATTTCTGTTAAAATATGTGGGTAACGTCGACGAATAAGATTCGGGTTAGGATCTAAACAATGAATACAACTGAAAACTGGAAGAAAGGTATTGCACCCAAAGGCCTCCGATGTTTAATGGTAAGTTCTATACCTACTAAAAGAACCGAATGTAAATCTTCATCAAAGGCGAGAATTATCAGGTATGGAGAGCAGTTGAAGTTGTAGACTTTGAAGTCACAACTACCAATGACAAAAACGAGGTAGTTCCCAAACCTATGTCTGAATTTGACATAGATAATTTCATTAAAGTATAAATGAATGTTCTTGATGTAAAAGTGTTGCGTTGTGATCTTGCACCTCATGAACACAATCGTGTCATGGGATGCATGACGACAAAGCAAATATGGGATCTTTTGGAAGTCACTCATGAAGGAACAAGTCAAGTCAAAAGATCCAAAATTCATCTTCTAATGAATTAATATGTGTTGTTCACTAGTGGAAAAAACATTAAATGACACAACCTTACTGATCCGGTTTAGGCTAAACCGGATTAGTTAAAGTCAACTGATCCGGTTGGCTAAAAAAAATCGGATTAGTAGACAACTTGGCCTGCCCCATTATCATTGCATTGTATCCTCTCTCAACTGATCTGGTTCTCACAGCCTCCCATCCCGTGTTCATCTTCCTTCATAAGTCTTCCCATCCCTCGTCTTCTATCTCCCCTGAATCCACAACCACCACCGTCAGTCCTCTTTCTACACCACCACTAACGTCAGTCCTCTCATGCTCTCACCCCAAATCCATGAAAAGTAACCATCACCTACCAAAAAATCCCAATTCCACTAGTCGCCAAAAACCAATTCCAATTTCGAAAAGTAACCGCCATCGTCAGTCCAAACTCGCCGTCGCCAAAGTCTCATTTGAACAGAAACGCAAGTCGCCAAAATCTCGTCGTGTAGACTTAGTGAATCTCATCGTCGTAGTCACCGTCGATTCAACATCTACATTCTTGCTTACTCTTTGTCGTCTCTCAGCACGTTAGGGATACTTTTTTTTTTTTTGTAATTTATTTTAATTTCTGCAGATATGATGTTAGGGTTTGTTTAATTCCAATTTTTTTTTTTTTTTGTAATTTCGTTTTTTCATTTTAATTTCTAAAGATTTTGATGTCTTTTTTATTCATTTATATTTTCGTTATGTTTAAGATATAAGGTTTGATATTTTATAATTTATGAATCAAGATGTATGATTTTGATTTTATTGTGGAATTTGGGATGGTTGATTTTATTTGATATTTTTCATATGTGATTCATTGTTATCTTGTATTAATTTGATTTTATTATGAAATTTGGGAACTTTGATTTTGTTTGATATTTTGCAAATGTAATTCGTTGTTATTTTATGTTTCCAATTCCTGTTGGACTGAATTGTTATTTGGACTAAATGGACCCAATTATTGCCTTATTGGCTCATGTGCAACTGATTTTTTTTTAAATCATGTGTGAACTGATTCGGTTTTTGGTTGAGAACCGGATCAGTTATTAAAATAACTGATCCGGTTTTCAAAAAAAAAAATAGATCAGTTCATACAAATCTGATCCAGTCCAAGACCGGATCAGAGGAACTTTGTTTACCACTCTGCACGCCACTGATCCGGGTCCAAAACTGGATCAGTAATCCCTATTTTGACTGAATCATTTGATTTTTTTTCCATTACTGATTCCAAATGAAGTCAAAATAAACTATTCAAGAAATGTTTACTTAATTTATTAACATAATTAATGAATTAATTCTCTTGGAAAAGTTATCACAATTGAAGAACAAGTACGCAAAGTTCTTAGGAGTCTACCCAAAACATAGATGGATGTACAGAAGGAAAAAAGGCTAAGGGCTGGGGTCAAAAGTGGCCTAAGGGTTACGTATTTTGACTGCCGGCCTTGGGCTAGCAGCCCTTAACATTTTTGAAGGGCTGCGGTTATTGTCTGCAGCAAAAACCATAACCCTTAATTGATAAAGGGTTGCGGTTATTGGTCAAAACCGCAACCCTTGTTTTTTATAGCATTTTTAGTCCTAAATGATCCCCAAAAAATTACTCCCTCCGTCCCAGAAAGATCTGAACACTTGTTGGGATACGTAGTTTAATGTGATACGTTGTGGTGTGGTTATCAAATGTTATTTTATTTAAAAAGTATATGTGATAGGAGTTGGTGGGGTATTTTTTATTAGAGGAGAGAGAAAGTTGGGTAACTTTTTATTGATAAAAAGTAGAGTGTGGGCCAAAGATATGTAAAAAAAAAAAATATATTAATGGTGGGACCATGCCAAGAATTGAAGTGTTTATACTAATTTGGGACAAACATAAAAGGAAAATGTTCAAACTATTCTGGGACGGAGGTAGTATATATATATATAAGTATCATTTTTTGTAACACCCCGAAAATACATATCCTTAATCGGCAGTGGAATCGTAGCTTAAGACTGTGGGTCATGGCCCACTAATAAAATAATAGCCTAAAACGGCATTTCAACTATACAATTGCTCATCATAAATAAATTATTGATTGCCATTAACATAGAATATCCTAGATATACCAAATCAAACATAATATCCTCAACTCATCTCTTTATAATATTGATACCGTAACTGTTCTTCCACACCTAAAACATAAAACAAAATGTCATGAGCCGAGGCTCAGTAACATTCTACCTTAACATTATAGAAGCATTTCACATCATTTTGTTAGCAAACATGGAGGAGAGAAATAGTAAAACCATTTCGTAAACATAACCATTAAATCATACTCATAAAACATTATCATCATTCTTTGTCATGTCCATCATCATATATCTTTTACTTTGGTAACTTGGCTAGTACAACAGAAGGAACGTCTCCCCAAAAACATAATAGTCGGACGGTCACAACATAGGTGACACTTGCGGTGCCCATAAATAGTCAGGCGGTCACAATATAGGTGACAATTGCGGAGCCCGTAAACAGTCGGGCGGTCACAACATAGGTGACACTTGCGGTGCCCGTAAATAGTCGGACGGTCACAACATAGGTGAGACTTGCGGTGCCCGTAAACAATCGGGCGGTCACAACAACTTAGGGGTGTGCACCGGTCCAGGACCGGACCAGACCGGAACCGGCTGGACCGGTGGACTGGAATCCGGGATTTTCATGGACCGGGTCCTGACCAGAATTTTTCCGGTCCGGTCCGGTTCTGGACCTCTTGGACCGGAATTTTTTTTTCAAAAAAAAAAAAAAATATATTTTTTATTTTATTTAAATATATTTATAAATTATATACATTAAAAAATAATAATTTTAATAACAATAATCTTAAAAGAATAAATAGTACAACCTCCGTCCCAGAATAGTCTGAACACTTTCCTTGTATGTTTGTTCCAAATTAGTTTGAACATTTCCATTCTTGGCATGGTCCCACCAGTAATATATTATTTCTTTTATACATCTTTGGTCCACACTCTACCTTTTATCAATAAAAAGTTACCCAACTTTCTCTCTCCTCTAATAAAAAATACCCCACCAACTCCTATCACAACTACTTTTTAAATAAAATAACATTTGATAACCACACCACAACTTATCACCTTAAATTACTTGTCCCAACAAGTGTTCAGATCTTTCTGGGACGGAGGGAGTAGGCTTTTAAGTTTCTAACTTTTCACCTTTTAATTTTTTTTAACATATAAACTTTTTTTTTCTAAAATAATAGAAATTCCGGTCCAACTGGTCCAGACCGGAATTGGACCGGTGGATCGGAATCGTGATATTCGGCGGATCGGGGACCTGACCGGATCCGGTCGAAAATCTGGTCCGGTCCGGTCCAAAATTCGGTCCGGTCCGGTTTGTGCACACCCCTAGGTGACACTTACTGTGCCCGTAATATACTGCGAAGAACCATCTTTTTTACTTAACTTTATCATGTTTCGTTTCTTTTACGTATCATAATTACATTACATCATCGTAAACATAACCATAAAACGTAATCTTGATCATACGTAACCATAATTACATTATATCATCGTAATCATAATTATGAAGCATAATTGTAATCATTAAACGTAATCATAATCATGTTTTTATAACATCAAAATCATCATACTTCATAGCATTAAATCATTTAATAAACATCATTTACATAGCAACATTTAATATCCCGTACACATAAATAACATAGCATAAACATTGTATAAAACATCGTAAAATATATTTGGATGGGGAGTGCGGGTGTTAGCAGCAGATGTTACCTGAAATCCTGCTTACCAACTTCGATAGCCGGGGGAGGCTTATAATATCCTTTATGCTTTAATCTAGTTAAGAATTGAATAATGAGATTTATTACTATTTAATTAGACTTGGGCTTTTCTAAAATATTCTTTCATTGAGCTTCATAGTACTTATAACATTACTCGTATAGTGTCTTTTCTAAACATAATAGGCATACTTAGTCGAGCATGATAGTTTTGACTTATTAATCGTGTTATTATTATTAACATCTTTTAAACATAATAGTTACATTGAGGTGGTAATAATAAATAATCTTGACTTACAATAATCCATATTTAATGACTTGTAAATAAGGTTTTCATATTCTAATTATTTCATTTCCTATACCTTGACTTAAGCGCATATTTAATAAGTTATCACCCTTTAATAAAACTTACAACATTACTACTACTTATAACAACTCATCTAATTATATTATCAACTTAATTATATATATATATATATATATATATATATATATATATATATATATATATATAACCAATGATAAACTGAAGGCATTATAATCCTAGTCCTTTATTATGTTACTAAGTGATCATATTCTAAAAAAATTTATAACATCATAATTCTAACTTCTAATAGGATTTATAAACTTAAACTAATGAATAAAAGCTAGTATCATTATCAAATTATTCGTTTATGTTCAAATATCAATTTTGGCATGATTACTACTAAACTAGAATGATTAATCTAATTACCTAAATTATTATTATCATTAACATACTACAATAGTTGTCAAAAATTCATGATCTAGTATGAAGTCATTATATAAACTTAAGGGTTTCTAAAGTTGCATTAACAAATCCAGATTACAAGAATTAGCTTATTTTAACATACTTTAGTTTAATACTTAATACGAGATTAGTCCAAACTAGCTAAAGATGTAACCAAACTAAATGGTTTAATTATAACTAATGGATTAGTCTACTTAAGCCTAACTAAGCAAACTACCAATCAAACCAAAATAGCTTAGCTTAAGCAAATCAGATTTCAGGCCTAATAGTTAACAAATTAGAATAACATGGCTTAATGGATCACTAAATCAGTTTAGTTTATATGAAATTAACCCAATAATTATTAAGTAGTTTAACTAAGCAAATCATATTTTAAACCCAACCAAATTCATGCAACAAATTAAACTAAATTGGTTCAACTAATGGAATCAGTTTTTAGGCCCAAGTTCAATCTAACTAACCAATGTAACTTTAATTTTTGAGCATAACTTGTTTCGTCTACTACTTGTCCAACAAGTCAGCGGTAGGCTGAGCTTTCTTGTCTCACAAGTAAACGAGTTCTCTTAGATGTTCTTCAGCTGGAGACTTGTGCAACGATGCCTAAATTAGCTGGGTCCTTAGCCTGGCTTCGCTCCCGAACCTGCAAAAAGGGACCCACCCTGGAGGTTTGGGTGGTGGTTCCCCCTCCGAAGCTTAAGTCAGATATCAGGAGTTGTAAGAGAAAGTAGAGATAGAGAGAGAAAGTGAGAGAATATTTTTTCAGACTAACTTTACAATGTTTGCATTGAATTCTTATTTCTCCTGATTTCAGGGGTATTTATAGTGATAGCAAGTTGACAGCTATCCTTAAAATCTGCCCTAGAATAGTGGCTTCTGATTGGCTGGGGAATCAGATCATGACACGTGGCAGGCCATGATTGGTGAAGGTTTATTAACCACTCTCTCCTGCAGCCACCTTGTAGTCTTTGGGTTCCGATTGTTGGGCCGGAAAATCAACCTTTTAACCCAACTGAGTATAGCCCAGAGATTAAGCCTTCTTTCCAAATTAACTAGGGTGACACGTGTACGGCTCTGATGAGCCCACATGTCGTTAAGGGAGCCGTAGATGTTAGGCTACAACATTTGCCCCTAAAAGGGCTTTCACTGTTGGCCCATCTGACGGTTAAGGCCCTTTTACCCAAGGTAGCTTTGTGTTGGCCCATCTGACGGTTAAGGCCCGTTTTACATAAGGTAGTTTATTCAAAAATGAAGGAAATGACGCGCCCTTTCCAGGATTTTAACGGTCATAACCGATCGTTACCTTCTTTTCTTCGGTCATTTCTGACCAGCTCCACAAGTTTTTTACCCGCCTATAAATACTCTGGGTGTGAACATTTAATCATTTCACACCTTGAACGAATTTTTCTAGAGAGAGGAGCTCTGCAAACTTTTCTAGAGAGAGAGAGAGATCGTCCAGCTTCAGCATTCTTCACCGAATCGTCCAGACGTTCTTAGCAGGTATCGTTTCTTTGTTCTTTTCATTCTTCTTTATTCTTTATTTTTTCTTAGAAAATCAATAAAATGGAATCTTCTTCGTCAAATAATCCTAGCCGACCAAGAGCTTGCCTTGACCCTAGAACCGATACTTCTTCTTCGGCACATTCTAGAGTTGGGCCTCTTCTGGCCGAGTATATATTTTTTCATGGTTTTGGCCGAGAAAGTCAGACGACCCAGTCTTTACCTGTGCAGGGTAATCTGGCTCGCATGAAGCAAACGGCCCGTCTAAGACGAAAGGTAATAATCCCGTCAAATAGTTCGGATATGGAGGAATCTACTGGACGGGTGCCAGACGAGGCAAGAGAGGTTCAAAGTGCTGGGCCTTTGGATGACCCTTCTTCCCCTAACCATATTTTAGAAACCAAAATAAACCCTGAGGCCAGTACTTCTAGCAGGGACACCAACATGGAGGAAACCAGCGAAGATGATAATAACGTCAGTGAGTCTGATAATGCCGAAGAGTCAGACAAGGCTTCCACTACCTCGTCGGAAATTAGAAAGCGTCTAGGTCCCCTCTCTGACCCCGACTTCATTTTGGTCAATCGTAAATGGTTAGAGAAAATCGGCCCAGACCCTAGCTATTTATTGTCCTACATGCCCATGCTAGACTTTTCCTTTGTCATTCCAAATAAAGACGCGACGATCCTGAGCGCTCCCAGGAACCATTTCGCCGTCTATAAACTGGCCTTGGATGCGGGATTGAGGTTCCCTCTCCGTGAATTCATAGAACAAGTGCTGCAGTACTACCACATCGGCCATAATCAGCTGGCTCCAAACGCTTGGCACAACGTCTTGACGTTCATTGCCGTCTGTGAGCTGCGCGGCTTAGCCCTTTCCCTTCAAGCCTTTACTCACATCCATTATGCGGCCAAGGTACCTGGGGCCGTGGACGGGGCATGGCTCAGCATCTGCAACCGTCCCGGCTTTATGACGGCTTGGGGAAAGCCGTCGAAGATGCATGAATGGAAGGCCGACTTCATCTTCTTAAAGGCAGCCAATGATTCGGCCACTGAGGGCTATAGATTCTACAATCGGTCCGTCACGAATACGGGGCGAAAGCAGTCCTGGCTGGACTTGGAGGATAGCTTCGACGAAGAAGTGGTGGAGTACTTCAGAGTAAAGGAGTACTCCAGGCCCGGCCAAAGGTCTTTTAAGGGACCATCTAATTGGATACCCTTTAAAGAAATGTTTTACCAAGACGACTTCTTGGTGGCCGCCGGCTTGCGGTTGGACGATGATGAAGGTATATATTCAAAATCCCCCAAGTAAAACTCTTCGTCCATAATTCATTAGACTAACCAATTTTTTGTCTTTTTGCTGCAGACTCGGCCAGAACTCGCCTCAAAGCTTCTTGGACGGGAGACATAAGTATGTCTATATCCACAGACAACTTGTGGAAGGAATATGCCAAAAGCAGCGCCGAAAAGAGGGCTGAGACGCTTGTAATATATATATATATATATATATATATTTTAAGACGAGGATCATTCTTGCTCGTCTGGAATTGGCATCCAAATTTTGGACGAGAATCACCCAAAGAAGGAGAACGTCCAAGCAAGGACGTTCACCTTTGGGGCATTATCGTCTGAGAGTTTATGGTCTTTGGACGAGTGCCATTCGGACTCGTCCAAGTAATCGGAACTCTCTCTGGACGAGGGTAGCCCGAAGAAGGAAAGCGTCCAAGCTTGGATGGCCACCTTCTTGGGGCCATACTCGTCTGTAACTTTGAAAGTCTTTCCTTGGACGAGGATAGCCAGAAGAAGGAAAGCGTCCACGATAGGACGACCACCTTCTTGGGACCGTACTCGTCTGAGATTTTTTTGTTTTTTTTTTAACGTCCCCGGACGAATACATATTCGGACGACCACCTTCTTGGCGCCATTCTCGTCTGGGAGGCTTTGGGTTCAGAAGCCGGACGAGGAGTTGATTTCCTCTCCTTAGATGGGAGCCATTTTAGTCCGTCCAATTTTTGGACGGCTTCCTTCTGTGCATAAGCTTCGTCTGTATCCGAAGTTTTTCTCGGACGAAATTCCCTTAGGATAGGAGGTGTTTAGTGTTTGACGCCTTCCTTCTTTGGGTAATTTTCGTCTGAAGATTTGCAATTTGATTTGTGTTTTGATCTGTGGACGTCCGTCATTTTAACTTGATTATTTCTTGCAGAAAAATGCTCCTACTAACAAACTCCCACCCGGGAAGTCGTCCTCGTCTAAGAAGAGGCCTACGGCAGCCGGGGACCAGCCTCTCGCGAAAAAGCCTAAAGGCTTTATGAGAAAAAGGCCAGAGAAGACGACTTCTGCTGAAGGAGGTGTTGAGAAGAGCATGCCGCCACCCAAGGACAAGGCCCTGAAAAAGGAGCCTTCAGCTGCTGCCCCTGTTGAGAGGAAAGAGATGGCGGATCCTGCTGGTCAGTTGAACGTTACGCCGCCGAGATTCTCGCCGAGGTCGGACTCGCAGTCGTCCTTGGCTTTGGTTATTCCAGAGCCAGAGACGGCGGCTGAGAACTACCCGGGCTTCAGCGGCTCGGTGGCCAAACTGGTGCCTCAGCTGTTAGGAGTCGTATTATCTGAATATAGTTAGGACGGTGCGGGTCGGCGGACGGTCTATGAGTCCGTCCAATAGACAAGCCATCGTCTATCCCATCAAGATAACTGACTCTCCCCCTCTTTCAGATAAGGGCAAAGGGCCCGCTATACCCGCAACTCCTCCTACCATAGACTCGGACGAGGAGTCTTCTCCTGCTTTCGCCAAAATGTCAAAGGCTGAAAAGGATCGGCTTAAGCAGGAGCTCTTCAAGTGTTTCCCTGAATCCTATATCAAAGGATTAAGGGGAGCCTCGGCCGGGCATGTGGGCTACATTTCACAACTTGCTGCTGAGGTATAACTTACTGCCGCTTTGGTTTAATACTTGTGTATATTTTTCCTTTTTGTAACTCGTCTAATGACTTGTTTGTTATTGCAACAGCTTTTTGCTCGCAGCATGCTTACTGAAGAATGGGCGAGGGTCTTGAGAAAAGAGAATAAGAAGCTCGTCCACCTTGCGACAACGGCAGGCGACAAGGCCATCCACGACATTGAGATGGCTAATACCCTTCATCGTCAGTCACTGAACGCTTTGGAGAAGAGATCAGCAGACTTGGAATCCTTGAACAAGAAATATCTTGTCACCATCAACGATCTGTACACGGAACAAGACCGCCTGAAGATGATCTTAGATACTATCTCTACAGATCTAAAGGGTGAAAGAGATGCTGCTCTTCTCGCCGCTGTCCAGCTGAGGAGGGAGAATATTCTCCTGAGGGCGAGAACTGCCCGTCTAGAGAGGGAGGCGGCCAAGGCCTTCGACGATGCCAAGGAAGGGTTGGTGCAAGTCGTCGAAACGTCTAAGGACTGGGCCGTCAAGGCCTTCGAGATGCTGGCTGAAGCTGATGAGGTCCCAAGCTTTGTACGTCATCTGGAATATCAACAGAGTGTCCATCGGGCTATGGTATGCGCCAAGGAACCTCCGGAGTTTTTAGAGTCCGACGACGAAGCTGAAGCCGAGGATGAGAAGCCTGAAGACGACCAAGAAACTCGCGCTGAAGATGATGCCTAGTTTTAGGTTTATTTTCCTAAATTTCTTGGCTTGTTTGCCGTTGTACCTTTAACTCTTCAGTCTTAAGTTGTAAATCTTTTGCCAATTATATATATGAAGACTTTTTGCCAATTCCTTGTCTTTTCTCTTTTTGAATTTAAATTAACTTCAGTATAACATTAACTTCGTCATGATTGCTGGACGTCCAGCACAGATGTTTAAGGAAAGAGCAGCGTGCTTGCCTTTAGACGATCGCAAATCTTTAAAAATTGCCTCCAAGCACAAGAATTGACTCGTCCTGAACTATTGGACGATCTACAAGAAGAGACACATTCTGAACTTTTGGACGATCTACCTTATCTGAATAATATAAACTTGTCAAGCCTGTTCCTTGCCCTCGGACGATCTACCTTATCTGAATAGGCTCGCCCTGAACTTTTGGACGATCTACCTTATCCGAGTAATACAGACTTGCCAGACCTAATTCTTGACCTTGGACGATCGAGAAGATTGCAAAATGCCCTTGGACTCATCTGGGACGGTTTGCAAAATGCATATAGGAGAAGATTGCCATCCTTGCCCTTGGACGATTACCAATCATCCCATGAAATATCTAAGTATTTATTGAGATTCGTCCTAGATTTTTGGATAGTCTGCTTAATTAGACGAGTCTTGCCCAAAGAGGGAAAACGGCCAATACCTGTTTGTTTTGTGGACGAGCCACGTTCTAGCCGTTTTACTCGAGCTACTAACACTCGTCCTGCACTATCAAACCATCACAAGGGCATCTATTGCCTAGGTCCTCCTGGTTTTTGCACGACCTTTTCTCTTTAGCTCGTCCTATAGGCTTCTATCATCCCCCCTTCTTGGGCTTAGCTCAACCGCACATGATGGGCGAGCCAAAGTCCAAGAAGGAGAGCGGCCATCCTTGGCCGAGCCTGTTGAAATTGATGGACGAGCTTCAGATACATGTTCAAAGCATGTTTTAGCCGGCTTCCTTGAGGGAGCAACACTCGTCATTAAGTAGTGATCCGTTACTAGGGTCTGGACTACTTAGCTGTCCGTGCTTTTGAAAGTAAGTATCCTTTACTAAGGTCTTATTTCAGGCCAGCTTTCTCTCAGAGACTTTGACGTCTCTCTTACTAGAGATTTTGTCAGTTTGACGGCCATGTATGTGTTATATTTTTGGCCGGTCTCTTCGAGGGAGTGATGTTCGGCATAGAATTGAGTAATTTTGACGTTCTATTATTGTTTGTATTTTTGTCCAAGTTATTGTCACTTTTAGACGAGTAACTGATTTAATGCCCCAAAGTGAACTAACTTGGTGAAAATAAACAAAGAAATAAAAGAGTAGGAATTGTATTATATGGATTTTGCTTGACTAAATGCCAAGATGCATGTATACAATTCTTCTTCCTAACATGTGCCGTGGTACTTTGGAGTAACTACAAACTACCTTATAGGTATCTGACAGTGAACTGAGTTAGACGTGGTACTTCTTCAAATTATCTGAATTCCATGTGCGCTGTATAGGTCATCCATCTAGATCTTGGAGACGAAAAGTCCCACTGCGCATCTCTTGGATAATCAGATAAGGTCCTTCCCAGTTTGGTGTTAGCTTCCCTAGCTCCTTAGCTCGTCCAACCGCCTCCATTTTTCTTAGAACAAGATCCCCCACCTTGAGTGGTCGTCTAACAACACTTTTGTTAAAGTCCCGAGCCATTCTCAACTTGTACAATTGCATTCTTAGCAAGGCATTGCCCCTAACTTCTGGCACTTGGTCCAAAGCCGTGCGTAATGCAGCCCAGTTGGCATCTTCTGTGTACAACATGACTCGCAGGGTGGGTTCTTCAATCTCAATGGGCAAGACAGCTTCAGTACCATAGACTAACATGAAAGGCGTCTCGCCTGTAGAATTTTTAGCGGTTGTTCTAATGGACCATAACACTAATTGTAGCTCTTCAACCCATTGTCCCTTGGCGTTATCCAGCTTCCTCTTGATTCCATTTGATAGAATCTTGTTGAAGGACTCGACTTGTCCATTGGCTTGTGGGTGGGCGACTGCAGCGAAGTGAGCTTTGATTTCTCTTTCTGACAACCAATCTTTCAGCTTAGGCGTTTCGAACTGTGGACCATTATCAAAGACGATGGACTGAGGCATGCCAAGACGAGTTATAATGTTTTTCCAGATGAAGCTCTTGACGTCGTTTGTTGTTATTCCTCGCATGGCTTCAGCTTCTATCCATTTAGTGAAATAGTCCACTGCTACTATCACAAACTTCTTTTTCCCAGCTGCCACCGGGAAAGGTCCTAAGATGTCCATGCCCCATTTGGCAAAAGGCAGGGGGAACAAGATGGGGCTTAAGTAGTTGGACGGCTTCTGAAGCATGTTTCCATGCTTCTGGCAACTATCGCACTTTTTTGCATAGACGAGAGCGTCTTCCTTCAAGGTAGGCCAGTAGTACCCCGTCCTTAAATCCTTTTCTCCTAATGCTTTTCCCCCAATGTGCGATGCACAAACTCCCTCATGGAGTTCTTTCAGAACCTCTAGACCATCTTCTATGGTGATGCACTTGAGGAGAGGGCGGTTGAATGACTTCTTGTAAAGGGTCTCATCCCATAGTTCAAACCACTTGTCTCTAGCCTTCACATACTTGGCCTCTATAGGGTCATAAGGTAATCGTCCCGTCTTCTTGTATTCTATGATAGGCTCCATCCAGACTGCTCCTCGGCTAAGAAACATAATCTGCTCTTGGTCAATGCTCTTTTTGGGTTTGACTTCCCAAAAAACTATTCTTGGCACTTGGTCGAGAACAAATCGTTTTAATGGCTCAATCTCATCCTTGATCAGTCGCATGTATTTGCTCATTGATGCTTCTTTGCATTCAAAATCTCCATTGACTTGACTGACGACTAAGAGAGAGTCCGATTTGGCCTCAATCTCTACAGCTCCAGCCGCCTTACACATTTTGATTCCAGCTAAGAGTGCTTCATATTCAGCTTCGTTATTGGACGCTTTCAATTGGAATCTTTATGCATATTCAAACTTGTCCCCTTCGGGAGATTGACAAATGATTCCTGCCCCACAACCATTGACTGTGGATGATCCATCAACCATGAGCGTCCAATGCTTCCTTCCTTTAGCTGGATCAGATATTGGCTCTATGGTTGGCCGAGTAAGCTCAACTATAAAATCTGCCAAGGCTTGCCCCTTAATGGCTTTCCTTGGTTCAAATGATATATCAAACATGTTGAGCTCAACCGCCCATTTTAGCATTCGCCCAGCGGCTTCCATCTTCTGCAGAACTTGCTTCAAAGGTTGATCAGTGTAGACTATTATACTGTGTGCCAAGAAGTAAGGCCTTAACTTTCTGCTGGCCATGACGAGGGCCAATCCAAACTTCTCTACTGGAGTGTACCTATTTTCCGCGTCTTTGAGTATGTGACTCACGAAGTATATTGGGACTTGCACGGATTCTCTTTCAGCCAGCAGAACGGCATTCACAGCCTGAGTGGACACAGCCAAATATACAAACAAATTTTCCCTCACTGGCCGACCAACCTAGGCAGCTGCCGAAGGTGGTCCTTGACCTGCTGTAGTGCTTGCTCCGCCTCATCTGTCCACTCAAACTTAGCGCTTTTCTTAATAGTGGCGAAGAAGTGATGGCACTTATCGCCTGACTTAGACAAGAAACGTTCAAGGGCAGCCAAGCAACCCGTCAGTCTCTGAACTTCCTTTACCTTTGACGGAGATGTCATGTCTAGAATAGCTTGGATCTTCTCGGGATTAGCTTCTATTCCCCTCTGGTCTACCAAGAAACCTAAGAACTTCCCTGACAAGACCCCAAAGACACATTTGCTAGGGTTCAGCTTTAACTTGTATTTCCTGAGAGTTTCAAAAGTTTCTCTCAAATCACCAACATGACTTTCTTCTTGTCGGCTCTTGAATATCATATCGTCAATATACGCTTCCATGTTCCTTCCCAACTGTGGCTGAAAGACAGCATTGATCAATGGAATGTGGCCGGAGCATTTCGCAGACCAAATGGCATTCTCAATCAGCCATACAGTCCTTTTTCAGTAATGAAGGACGTTTTGTCCTGATCCTCTGGCCACATGGGAATTTGATGGAAACCTGAATAGGCGTCCATGAAGCTTAGTAAAGCGTGGCCGGCTGTGGAGTCCACTAGACGATCCAACTTAGGCAGCGGGAAGCTGTCCTTGGGACAAGCCTTGTTGAGATCAGTATAGTCTACACACATCCTCCAAGTGCCATTGGGCTTTGGCACCATGTCCACATTTGCTATCCATTCTGGATAATAAGTCTCTTTGATGAATTTTGACTCCAACAACTTCTGAACTTCCTGGTCGACCACCTGATTTCTGGCTGGTCCTAAATGTCTTTTCTTATGACGAACAGGTTTTAGATTTGGATCAACATTCAGCCGGTGGACGGCTACCTCTGGATCAATTCCAGGCATTTCTTCAACACAATAAGCAAACACGTCCCGAAATTCTTTGCCAAGAGCTGATTAAGAGGCTCCTCAAACCCAAAGAGAGTGAAGAACCAATTTTTAAAGTCCGTTCTGGACGAGCCTCATCCAGACAGACATCTTCTGGGACCTCGACTGGCTCTGGACGCTCTAGTGCTAGTCCCATGATGGCCATCACTTCTTCAGACGAGGGAGGTTCTTCCTCAATGATTTCATATTTTCTCTTCTTGCTGGGGAGATGCTCAGACGTCTTCCTTGAAGGAGCGAGAGGCGTCTGAGAGCTCTCAATGGTCATCTTTAATGAGGCGACTTGGTCCTTGACAATCCCAGACGTTTTCCTCTCGCTAGCCACCTTCGTCTGATCTTCATTGCATATCTTCCATGATGACGGCTTAAGGGTAGTCAGATAACATTCCCTTGCCACCTGCTGGTCTCCATATAAAGAGCCAATCTTGCCATCATCACACTCGTACTTCATCAACATCAGGTGAGTTACTATTACTACTTTGACATGATTCAACGTTGGTCGTCCAAGAATAACATTGTAGGGTCACCAAATCTCGGACCACCAAGAACTTGATAAACGAGAGTTCTAGCGGCATCCTTTTCTCCCATTCGAACGGGCAAAGTAACAGTTCCCATTGGATGGATCACTCCTCCCCCAAACCTTATGATGGGATGGTGAACGGGAACCAAGTTCTTCTCATCAAAAAGCAATCAGCACTAATGATATCCGTCGAGCTCCCGATGTCGATCAGAATCCTTCTTACTCTCAAATTTGCTATTTTCATTTCTACAACCAAATGATCATCATGGGGAGTCCTCAACCTGCCCCGATCTTGCTCACTAACTACCACCCTTGGGAAGGGCTCGGCCTTTGTCTGATCAGCTAACAAAACTTGGCCAAGCTCCCTAAGGTAGTTTTTGTGTCCTCTATTGGTTGGTCCTCCGGCAGCAAACCCTCCTGAAATTACGAGAACAACATCTTCGTCTGTGCTTGCACTCTCCTTCTTCTTAGTCTACCAATCATCTTTCCTCTGAAACTTCCTTCCCCCTTGAGGCATATAGGAGTTCATCTTTCCCTTTCGAGCTAGATCCTCCAAAGCCTTCTTAAGGTGCTTACATTCATTAGTTTCGTGACCGCAATCCTTGTGGAAATGGCAGTACTTGCTCTTATCCCTATTTCTATAAGGGGTTTTTGTCTCAGCTGGGGCCTTCAACTCATATTGATCCTTAATCTCCATGCGAATGGAGTATTGGTCCTTGTTAAATTCGATAGGATTGGATGAGGATGGCTCGGCCTCTTTTCTCTTGCTCCTTTTGGACGAAGTGGAGGTGGAGGTTATAGCCCAAGTCTCGGCCTTCTTGGGGTTGCTCTTCTTTGGCTGAGCAACCTCTTCAGGCTTCTTAGACCCGGGAGGTTTTTCCTCGGCACACACTTCGGTAGTGTGAATAAACGCTTCAGCTTCCCTCAAAGCCTCGGCAAGAGTGGAGATTTTCTTTTTAACAAGATCAAACTTAAAGCTTCCTAGCCTTAGACCCCTGATGAAGGCATCAAAGGCCACTCCAGCATTAAGATCTTGGATCTGAAGGGCTTCTAGGTTGAATCTCTTAACAAAACTTCTAAGAGCCTCCTTAGGTCCCTGGACGACCTTGCCTAGGTGCATGCTTGTTTTTTGCTCTTGCTTGTTGGCGACAAAGTGACTAGTAAATAAGAAACTGAGTTCAGTAAAATTGTTGACTGAATTGGAGGGAAGATTGTTAAACCATTTCTGAGCAACCCCCTTCAAGGTTGCCGGGAAGTTCTTACACCAAGTAGCATCATCTACTCCTTGGACGTACATCTGATGTTTGTAAGCAGATAAGTGATCATCGGGATCTGTTGTTCCATCAAAAGGTTCTATAGTAGGGAGTTTAACCTTTGGGAAGGGGGGCGCCTCCATTATCCTGGCCGAGAATGGAGTGGGCCAATTAATCCGGAGGGTTCCCATCTGTCCCTCAATGGGTATGTACTCCTTATGATATTCCTTTAACACCGGATCAGATGACGTGTTTGCAGGCGCTGGACGCCTATAGACCATGGGCTGAGCCACCGTATTCTCTTGTCGTGGATGAACAAGAGAGTGACTTTAACTTCGTCCCTCCCCTCTGGACGACAACCTCAAAGGAGGGTCTCTCAGGTATAATGTAGATCCTGTCGCTGATCGTTGTAACGCAGCAGCTTTCTTTGCTTCTAGATATTCTCTGGCATCTGTTTCCATTCGGTGCCCGCTTGGACGAACATGGTCCTGGGTCCTCACCACTAGGTTCCAGTCCATCTTTCTTCGCTGATCATTATCCTTTGGCTGTTTTCTTCTTGCCATCCTCCTAGAGGGTTCCTAACGAACAGGTCGACTAGGACCTGGACGATCTACTTGGGAACGTCCCCTAGGAGGTGGTGGTTTGTTAGCGGCTGGCTCCGGGTTATGATGGAAAAACAGCATATTGCTTTTAATCTGTTCTTGGACGACCGCCGCCATCTTAGTCTGAAAATCATTCAAAACATTCTCTAGGTGAGCGACAGTCACTGGTCGATCAAGATTCACCTGGATGACCGGTTGCTGGCTTGGTCCAAGAACATTGACGATGGATGGAGGTCTATCTATTCCTCGAGGTGGTCTTTCATGCTCCACCGTATCTTCGACATTAACTTGAAGGCTTCGGTTCCTAGCCACATTGGACGATTGACAGTCAGTCATCGTTGCGTCTCCCCACAGACGGCGCCAAATGTTTCGTCTACTACTTGTGCAACAAGTCATCGGTAGGCTGAGCTTTCTTGTCTCGCAAGTAAACGAGTTCCCTTAGATGTTCTTCAGCTGGAGACTTGTGCAACGATGCCTAAATTAGCTGGGTCCTTAGCCTGGCTTCGCTCCCGAACCTGCAAAAAGGGACTCACCCTGGAGGTTTGGGTGGTGTTTCCCCCTCTGAAGCTTAAGTCAGATATCAGGAGTTGTAAGAGAAAGTAGAGATAGAGAGAGAAAGTGAGAGAATATTTTTTCAGACTAACTTTACACTGTTTGCATTGAATTCTTCTTTCTCCTGATTTCAGGGGTATTTATAGTGATAGCAAGTTGACAGCTATCCTTAAAATCTGCCCTAGAATAGTGGATTCTGATTGGCTGGGGAATCAGATCATGACACGTGGCAGGCCATGATTGGTGAAGGTTTATTAACCACTCTCCCTGCAGCCACCTTAGTAGTCTTGGGTTCTCGACTGTTGGGCCAGAAAATCAACCATTTAACCCAACTGAGTATAGCCCAGAGATTAAGCCTTCTTTCCATATTAACTAGGGTGACACGTGTACGGCTCTGATGAGCCCACGTGTCGTTAAGGGAGCCGTAGATGTTAGGCTACAACATAACTTATAAATCAAAAATCAAAACAAAAGTAAGAGGTATTGTTATACCTCCGCTCACTAGGAGCAAACGAAGAACGTACAACAAGGGAGGGAGGGCGAGCTCCGGTGAGAGCGGAGGCAGCCAAGCGAAGTAGGGCGCGAGAGAAAAAGTAAGAAAGGAAGCAGGGCCACGAGCTGCAGCGGCAAGTTGCCGGCGGTGGTCGAAGGCAGGAGGCGTAGCTGTGCAGGTGGTGCACTGGTGATACGCTTGTGGTTCTTGTTCCAAATTTAAACTTTTAGGAATTGGTTTTACTAGGTCTTTTGATATAGATTTCAATTTTTTTAAATCATATATGTTTCAGTTCTTGTTCGTGAAAAGTGATCAAGTTATAAGTGGCCTTTAGATGGACTACAAAATTTGC
This sequence comes from Beta lomatogona, assembly GCA_947646795.1. Taxonomy (NCBI): domain Eukaryota; kingdom Viridiplantae; phylum Streptophyta; class Magnoliopsida; order Caryophyllales; family Amaranthaceae; genus Beta; species Beta lomatogona. The sequence goes on along the minus strand of CANSNZ010001264.1, from coordinate 96,011 downwards.
TATAAGACCCTTTTATCATAAATTATGGTATAAATAAATTCCTGTCCTAAATATACAAATCTTGCTTATACTCTGTATACAATGCAAGTACAATTTATTTTTAGATAAGATGACTATCTCTTGCAGGTGAGAGGTAATTTAGAGATCCCACTTGTAAAGAGCAAAAATCGAACCCTTATCATAAGGATGAAAGGAGTGCTCCAATCAACAAGACCAGTCTTGATTCTTCCGGTATACAATGGAGCCTTCTAAACTCGGCCCTCTTTCTTCCCCTTGATGATTCTACAATGGCCCTGTTTAGCAATTAGCGGATAACTATTAGCTATTAGCTGATAGCTGATTGTATAAGCTGATTTGACTAGCTGATTGTATTAGTTGTTTGTATAAAGGTGTTTGATAAGTAGCTGATAGCTGATTGATCATATATAATTGTGTAAAATGACCAATAAGGACATGTGCATAATCTACTATTGTACTTTTTATTGTTTATTAGTGTAATTTTCAAAAAAAAATTAGGACATAAATGTAATAGGTCCACTCATTCCCAAACATCTAATGTCAAAAAGTTCATCTCCAACTTTTTCAAAAAGAGCTTTTTGAACACAATTAGCTAAGTAAAATCTCTCTTTACTAACACTCAAAATAATTTTTCCTTAAGGAGGAAAAAGCATTATGAATAAAGTTGATTAGGCGGTATTATTCAAAAGTTATTATTGGTCGGACAATAATTGGTTTACATTTTTTGAGTGAAGGCAGCTGTTGAAAATTAGGATCTGATGATCTCATACAGTTCATCGGCCGTAAGATAATTACAAAGACGGCATTAAATAATAAAACAGAATCACATGAACATTTGGCGTCCTGGAGGTTCCAATATGTTTTGATTTAGTACGTATTCGAGGAATCATAAAACAGCCAAATAACAGTTTACAATCGTGAGCTACAGTCATATGACAGTTGGGCGAAGTTTTCCTTCATTGTTATTGGCCAAATTAATTTACAAATGCTTGCACAATTCGATTAGAATCTCTATTTGATACTCCCTGCTGCGTCCAATATTTTTGCTGGGATTCTCGATATACCAACTTTTATGGTTGATCCCTTCAAAATGAAGTATCCTTTTTCTTTGGAGATGTACAATTATTGGTGTCAAATATAAATAAATATCAAGAGACAAAGGGAGTAAAAAGAAATATCCTAGTATATTAATGTGATTAGTATAAGTAGTTTACTTTGAGTTCATTCATCATACTTAGTGTTGTTAGTTTGGTTGAAAACCAATGGTTAAACTGCAAACTGATGACCAATTGAACTGAATAAACTGAACTAAATTGACCCATAACTGAAATGTTAAAAACCGATAAGTCAATTAGATTAAAGTAAACTGCAATTAACTGAACTGAAACTGAACTGAAACTCAACCGAAAATAAACTAAACTGAAAATCGATTTAAACTGAACTGGACTGAACTAAAAATGAACTGAATTTAACTGAAAACTGTTTCAAACTGTTTTTAACTGAACTGAATCAACCTGAATAAAACTGTTTTTAACTGAACAGAATCAAACTGTTTTAATTGAACTGTATAAAACTGAATAAAATTGTTCTAAACTGAACCGAATCAAACCGATTTAAACTGTATTAAACTCCACAGAATAAAACTGTCTCAAACTGAACTGTTTCAAAATATAACAACTAATTTCTTAATTTTTTTAATTTATGGCATACATATGAATATAATATATGAATAATATAAAAGGAAAATAAAGAAGAGGAATTACAATATACAAAAGAGCATGAAATTGTTGATGATCTGCATCATGAAAGGTATATTATTAGTATAATAAGAAATAAATTAAAATGGACCCTCAGGAATTTACCTTTTTCGCCTGGGTCTTGAATAACAATCCATAGGAGGAGCAATCTTGAAGCTTGAATGGAAATTGAAATTGTTTGAATACGTACTTGAAGTATTTAGGAATATATTTTAAGTATTGTAAAGACAGATTTTAAGAGGTATTTCGTAATATAAGAGCGTAGGTAAGCGTTTCCCAAAACCAAATGGAATGGTGTCTAATAATAGGGAAAATAAAAGAAAAGATAAAATCCGCATTGTGCGGCACGCATCACAATGCGTCACACTCATTGCTTCATGCAGCTTTTGAGTTTTGCTGTCTGTCTCGATGTTGCGCTTGCACATCCTAGTGCGCTTGACGCATCCGGCTGCATGTCGCGCAGCCGCAGTTCTGACCAGATTTTATTTGTTATCCTATAAAAGATTCTTTCTATCGTGCATCAAATAAAATATTTTGGATTTGGAAAATCAATTATCTTAAGGAATAAAATTTGATTTTCATAATATCTTTTTATTTTAAAAATATTTTTTGAAAATACAATTAATTAACAAGAATAATTAATTTGGCATTTTGAACATGGGTTTCAAAAATACAATTAATATCATGAATAATTAACCGGGCTTTTAGAATTAGGCTTGGAATGAATATATAAATTTATCATTCTTAAAATGATTTCATGGTTAGCTTGTTGGACCAGAACAATTAGAACAACAGTTATTTGGGCCCAATATTCTCTAGGTCCGGTTCCTATGAGAAGGACCATCAAGCCCCGGACAGAGGCACAATGGGTCCCACGGGATTATTACCCTAATCCCAGGGTGGCTAGGGATCCCAGGCAAGGGGTAAGAAAGGCTTATTGCCTGAAATGACAACATAGCCAACTGTCTCCCTAAGGCCCATCCTATCAATGTTCCCTTTTTGGGAGTCCACAACACTATAAATACCCAATGTCTCATCAATGAACAGGTAATAAATTATAGACCAACTACTCAATACTTACAGTTAAGCATCCTAATTGACTTGAGCGTCGGAGGGGCGATCCCGGAAACACCCCCGGGGTAGTCTAACCTTCATTCTTGCAGGGCCTCTGTGGTACCTTTCGAGTGTTCGACGATTATCAACGGTCATCGGCCTCCCATCTTGACCAACTCCCCCATCTCACAAGTTTTTACCCGAAACAGATTGGCGCCGTCTGTAGGGATTGCCAAACAAAAAGCCATGGCCAATGCTCGAAGACCCCGTCGAGCCCAGCAACCTCCAAGCTCACCACCTCGAGGAGGGAACCCCCCTCCCGAGTAGCAGATGAAACAGCGGGCGACCCTCGTAGGGCTCTCATGCTCTCGGAGAGACATCAACATATCCTTGAGGAAATAGGCCTCGGGAGGCAGCCAACGCAGCCAATAGAGGACAACCTCGAGGAAGAGGAACCCTCCCTCGAGTTGAGCCCCCTCGAGTGGAGCAACCCAGCCCAAATCATGTCACCCAGTAGGACTTGCAGCAGTTGGCAGAGCGCCTCAACAATAATCTCGAGCGGAGTCTTAGGGCCCTCGTTTACAGCCTCCAGATTGGAGGAGAGGGAACATCCAATAGGCCTCCTGCCCCACGACTTGCTATTGGGCAGGACGGACGCAACCCTCCCCTCGACGACCCAGTTCCACATGCGTCGACTCGAGCCCTTCAAGCTCCTCCTCAAGACCCTCCTAGCCAGAGGGATGCCCGACATATCATTAACGAGCGGCCTCTCAGGCACGGAAACCGAGATGCTCGCGAAATTCTCGACGAGCGCCGACCACGCTCGAGACAAGAGGGAGAGGTATCTTTGAACCTTTGCCAGAGGCAGAAAAGGTCTCGACAGCGCGAACAAGGATCCCGGGAACACGGCGAGGAAGGGGCTAGCAATTCTGAAACGAACGGGGAATCTAACGTCCACTTCGGGAACCTTGGCTTCATCACGCCCTTCAGCGAAGAAATCATGCGAACTCCCAACCCTCGAAAGGTGAAGGTGCCACCTATCAGGCAATATGGGGGAACAACAGACCCCGTTGATCACCTCGTCGCCTTTAAAGCACAAATGAGTGTGCAAACGGGGAGCGAGGCAGCTTGGGTGTAAGTTCTTTCCCACCACGTTGAAGGGACTCGCACTCACTTGGTTCACGGATGTGCCTCCGGCAAGATTTCGAACTTCGCCTCCCTCGAGGCCGCCTTCAAGCAAATTTTTATTGCAGGAAGGAGACACCGAAAGACCAGCATTCACCTAATGTCGCTAAGCCAACGCAGAGAAGAAGACCTGGCAGATTATATCAAGTGGTTTAATGAAGAATCCCTGAAAGTCTCCGACCTACAAGATAGTGTGGCGTTCACAGCTCTCATGTCAGGCCTCTACCCATCAAGCCGATTCAAGCTGAAACTCGCAGAAAGCGAGGCCTCCACTTTCTATGGGGCAATGAATCTCGCCCAGACGTTCATACAAGCATCCGACATCTGTTAGACGCATGACGAACCCAACGTCAACAAGAGGAAAAATGACTATGGGACTCGAGGTGACCCCCTCCGAGAGGCTTCTCGGACGGAAAGAGAGAAGAAGCCTCGGGTGGATGACAACGGCTATGACCCTCGGTACAACCTCAACCGATGAGAGATATACCTCAATATCAAGGAGAAGTACACCTTGCCGAAACCAACACCCATCAGAACTTCCATCAACAGAAGAGACAAAAAGCTTTGGTGTGAGTACCACCATAACTGCGGACACACCACTTGCGATTGCAGAGAACTCAAAAGAGCATTAGACAAGTTAGCAGACGAAGGAAAGCTGAATCGATATTTGAAGAACCCCACCGAGAAGATGGAGTCGAGGAGTGAGGAAACAGCAGGATTGGTTAGTGTCATCGCCGGAGGATACGCTTCGGGTGGCTTAACCAGCCGCTCTCGCAAGAAACACCTCTGCACCCTGAAACACGGGACGGCGGACACTACCAAGACAGCAGCCTGCCCCACCATGACCTTCAAAGACAGCCATCGACCCATTCAAACCCCACACGACGACCCTCTGATCGTCGAGATGAAAATCGCAATCTAAGGGTGGATCGAGTACTTATTGACAGCGGAAGTTCCGCAGATATCATAACCATAGATTGCCTGACAAAACTGAAATATCAGAAGAGTGACCTCCTACCCATCAGCCAGCCGCTGGTAGGATTTGAAGGGCAATCCGTCCACCCTCCAGGATCGGTCAAGCTTCCTACAAGAATAGGAGAGAATGGTCGGGGGAGGAGCGTCCTCATTGACTTCCTTGTCGTCGACGTTGACCTCCCCTACAACGTCATAATTGGGCGTCCCACCCTCAACAAGGTAAAACTGCCATCTCAACCTATCAACTACTGCTGCAGTTCGAGGCCGACGACGGTAAGGTCACCCAACTGTTCGGGGACCAGAGGTCTGCCCGGGAAAGTTATGTCAACATCTTGATGCACCAGCGTGACGATGCAACCAAGAAAAGAAAGCACCCCAAGCCGGAAGAACCTCTCCCCACGATGGGAGTCTATGATGCCGAAACCCAAAGCGGTACGAGAGACCTCGACCGATAGATGGGGATGAAGAGGTATGTATCGACGATGCAAGAAGAAGAACGATAAGGATCGGCAAACAGATACCCGATTGCACCAGAGCTCAGATCATCGATGTCATCCGTGAGTTCCAAGATGTGTTCGCATACACGGTCGACGAAATGCCAGGCATCGATCCTGAGATCATGGTGCATCGCCTTAACGCCAAAGAGGGACATCGCTCAGTAAAACAAAAGCTGAGGCATCAGGGTACCGAGAGAAGTAAAGCAGCAGCCGAAGAAGTGATAAAACTGCTAGCAGCAGGCTTCGTCAAAGAATGCCAGTACACTGAGTGGTTGGCTAACGTGGTGTTGGTCCGCAAATCAACTGGTTCGTGGAGAATGTGTGTCGACTTTACAGACCTGAACAAGCCCTGCCCAAAGGATGACTTCCCCCTCCCCAAGATCGGACATGCCCTTTTCAGCTTTATGGATGCCAACGTCGGATACCACCAAATCCCCATGGCAGAAGAAGATCAGGTTCACACGACATTCACCACAAATTCAGGAGTTTATTGTTACAGAGTAATGCCATTTGGCCTCAAAAATGCTGGTGCTACATATCAACGCTTCGTCAACAAGATGTTTGAAAATCAGATAGGAATGAATGTCGAGGTTTATGTCGACGACATGATCGTCAAGAGCCAGCAAGAAGGCGAACATGTATCTGACCTCAGAGAAACCCTGTCCACCCTACGCGCCCACAACATGAAGTTGAATTCGAAGAAGTGTGTCTTCGGCGTGAAGGGGGGAAAGTGCCTTGGGTTCCTAGTCGATTAGAGAGGCATCGAGGCTAACCCAGACAGGGTCCAGGCCATCATTGAGATGAAAATCCCTCGAACCGTCAAGGAAGTCCAACGCCTAACCGGCTGTATGGCGGGACTAGGACGGTTCTTGTCGAGGTCAGCAGACAAAAGCTTATACTTTTTCAGGACACTAAAGCAGCTGACCTTCGACTGGGATCAACCAGTAGAAGAGGCATTCCAACAGCTAAAGGCGCACCTAGCCAGCCTTCCCAAACTTGTCTCTCCCTTGCCAGGAGAGACATTGTTTGTGTACTTAGCTGTGTCGGATAATGCGCTTAGCGCCATCCTCGTCGCCGAAAAAGAAAAGAGCCAACACCCCGTCTATTTTATTAGTCACACCTTTCGAGGCGCAGAAGCAAAATACCCCCCGATCGAAAAAATGATATTCGCACTAGTATCGCCACCCGCAAGCTCAAGCCGTACTTTCAAGCTCACCCAGTCAAGGTGTTAACTAGTTAGCCCCTTCGCAAGGTAATCGAAGGCAAGAACCAATCCAGCAGGGTAACAGATTGGTCTAATCACTTGTCGAATTTCGGCATAGAATTCGAACCCCGTCGAGCTATCAAGGCTCAGGCGCTGGTTGACTTCATCGCCGAATGTACCTCGAGGCCCGAGCCCATCGTTGAAGGCCCCTGGGTTTTATTCGTAGATGGGTCGTCATCAACTGCAGGTTGCGTGGGCGGATTATTAATCCTCGATCCACAAAGGAACAGAACGGAGTACGCCGTGAAATTCGCCTTCACTGCCTCGAACAATGAAGCTGAGTACGAAGCCCTCTTACTTGGGTTACAACTCTGTAAGGCGGCAGGCGTTCGAAACATCAAGGCCAACTCAGATTCCCAGCTCATCGTAGGACAAGTTACTGGGGAATTCGAAGCCAAGGAAGACAGTATGAAGATGTACCTCATGAAAATCAAGGAAAAAGTAAGCAATCTGGGCACCTTCGTCATCACCGACATCCCACGGTCGGAAAATCAACAGGCAGATGCACTTTCGAGATTGGCCAGCTCCGCCGAAGATCTGTCACCCCGTCCCATGATGTGGAATGTACTCAAAGCCCCCAAAGATCAACGAGAGGGGTAGCTACCCTCGACAGGAGCCCAACATGGATGGACTAGTTAGTGTCCTTTGTAAGGGACGAGGTATTACCTGCGGATGAGCCAGAGGCAGAAAAAGTAAGGAGGCAAGCTCGATGGTTTGTGTTCCATGAAGGACAATTGTATAAGAAGTCCTTCACCCATCCGCTCCTTCGGTGCCTAACCCCGCAAGAGGGCGACTATGTACTTCGAGAAATACATCAGGGGGCCTGTGGGAGCCATCAGGGAGCAAGGACCATCGCCGCTAAGGCCCTTAAAGCTGGATATTACTGGCCAACGCTGAAAGAAAATGCCTCGAAATTAGTTCAGAAATGCAAAGAATGCCAGATGCATGCCAACTTACCACATCAAGCTGCCAGTCCCTTAACTACCATCTAGGCCCCACTGCCTTTCGGCATGTGGGGCATGGACCTGTTGGGACCTTTTCACCCCTGCATCAAGCCAGCGGAGATTCCTGTTGGTCGATGTCGACTACTTCACAAAGTAGGTCGAGGCCCAACCACTAGCCTCCATGATCGACAAGCAAGTTCAACAGTTCATCTGGCGTAATCTGATCACTCGATTCGGCGTCCCTCGAGTCCTCATATCGGACAATGGGAGACAATTCAACAGCGGGCGAACAAAAAACTACTGCTCTCGATTTGGCATCGAAACTAGGTTCTCCGCTGTCAGTCGACCCCATACCAATAGACAAGTCGAGGCCGCCAACAAAGAAGTCCTGAAGGGGTTGAAGACAATGCTAGAGGGAGCCAAAGGCTCATGGACCGATGACCTGCATGGGGTATTGTGGTCCACGAGGACAACAGTTCGAGAAGCCAAAACACAAACACCAATCAACTTAGTGTATAGGAGCGAAGCTGTGCTGCCTGTCGAAGTCGGTATCCCCTCACCACGGATAACCTTTTACGACCACGACAGCAACAAAGCAGAGAAGCGCGTAAACCTCGACCTACTCCCTTAAACTCGAGGCAACGCGCTCCTCAAGGCCATCTCCTACAAACTCAAAATCACCAGGCTCTTCAATCGGCAAATCAAACATCGACCTCTGCAAGTCAACGACTGGGTCCTACGGAAGTTCGAAGCCACGGGCAGGGAACCTTGCCTTGGAAAATTACAGCCTAACTGGGAGGGGCCTTACAAGATCACTAAGGTCCTTCGACCGGGCACGTACCGCCTCGAAGACCAGGAAGGCTGCCCCTTCCCCCGACCTTGGAATGCGGACAATCTCAGAAAGTTTTATGTATAAGACCGGGTCTAGCACTCGAAGCTCTTCATTTTAACGTTTCAACCCTCGAAATTAGGGGCATCTATTATGTACACCCAGCGTCGGCAGAATGATAAGCCATCTTTTGTAAAGCTGTCTCGGCAAAATTTTGCAAGTAGAATATATCGAAGTATGCGCTTTAAGTATATACCTATCGAGTTGTAATACGACTATCGAGTTGTAATACACTAATCGAGTTATACCAAGCATAGATAAGATATTTCGAAGGCGTAAACTTGTTAAAATAGAAATACCTCGATGGAAGAAATAGCAAATTTTATTAATCAAGTACAGGCCATCGAGATGGCAAGGTTACAAACGTAAGGAACATCTAGAAATTCGAACTAAACTATAAGGGTCTAACATTAACCCTTGTAGGAGCCAGGAGGAGGAAAGAGAGAGACTAGGGAGGCGGAATCATGGGTGCGAAGACGTCAGCCCTCGAGATTGGCATCAACAGGAGCTCGGTCCTCGACCTGGGCGACCTCTGCATCACCCTCTCCTCGAGGAACCTCAGCCTCCTCTTGGGAAAGAGCGGCCACTTCCTCCTCCACTTCCTGCCAAGAAAGGCCGGAGAGAGGCTTCTCAAAGACAACTCGAACGTCCTTGAGAGCCTCGTAACGGCCAACCTTAGAAGCTTGAAGGGAGGCATCCTCAAGGAAGACCATCCCGCCTCGGAGAGCTTCTAATTCTCGATTATCAGCTCCCGACAAGCAGTAGCCTCCTTGACGGCATCGGTAGCCCTATTGTCGGCCTTCTCCGCTTTGGCCAAGGCCTCCTTCCTGTCCTTTGAGGCCTGACGATGCCTCCTACTGGCCGAGTCCCTCTGCTTAGTGAGGTCCTCGATGGTCTGTTGGGCCTCGACCATATTCACCTTGAAGTCCAGTTGATCCTTCTTGATGGCTCCCCAGGCCTCGGAAAGCTTCGACCTTAGCAATCCGGATCCGATTGTTAAGAGAGCTCCTCTCGTCGAAGGACATCTGGTCCTTGACTTCAACAGGGGCAGTGCCCCGAGAACGGTGGACCAGAGCAGACACCGTGATTGAGAGCTGCGAAAAACGAACCAACATAAGCAACAAAAATCATCTAAGTAAAAGGAAAAAGAAAGAAACAGACACATACCTCGACAAGGGGTAGCCTTCGGGGCCTCGAACTCCCCGGCCATCGGTACCACGATGCTGCTTTGATCGGCACTGTCATCATAAAAAGCGGAGGCCCTCTCGGACCTCCCCGCTAGATCTGCCCTCGAAAGGGGCGTAGAACGGAACAGTTCGGTCGAAGGGGACGACCCCTCGACCTTCGGCCTCTTCGCGGGGCTCCGCTGCACCCCGGACGAAGTAATGGGAAAGGAAAGCGGAAAAGGAAGTTTTCCCTCGAGCTTGGCCTCGAGGGTCTCCCTGCTTCACCACAGGAGCCAAGGGAGGAAGGGCCTTAGTGGCCGGAAGCTAAAGCCACGTCCTCGGTCCGAGGCCGCCTCGACCTTAATGGCCTTCGAGGTATCAAGTAACCTCGAGGTAGCGAGGCGGGGTTCGAACCAACTTTCGCCAACGCGGCGTTTGGCGGCTCGAAGAGCCTCGGGGGTGATCAACGGCTGAGACATTGCAATAGAAGCAAAAGGGATGGTCGAGATTGAAAGTTTGAAAGAAGAAGATGCATATGGTGTAATGACGACGTTGAAAGATCTCATACTTACAAGAAAAACAAATCGCGAATTCCAAGGCTGTAATAACTACCCTCATGGGCCTCGCTAAAGCAAGAGCCCATCACCCTAAAGGTCTGCCACGTGTACAAGGCCCAAAGCCCTCATGGCACTCGAGAGAATGAAAAGGACGGTCTTACCCTCTGTGTTGAAGACATCATCCAAGGCCACAACTTGCGAAGGGGTACTGCCCCCTCGATGTTTAGTAAAGCCCTTCGTTGGGACCATAACTCGAAAGTAGGAACCTGTTCGAGAAGCATACTTTAACAGGCACCATTCAAGACAAGAGCATATCGCGAACGGTTGATTTCAAAATAAGCACATCAACCAACAATGGATTTCGAGGGACAACACAAGACGAAGGGAAAAAGGGTTCTTTCATTTCATTAAAAAAAAAATACATCCTAAGTCAATCAAAGCTAGATACAAATGGCAAAAGCATGAATGCAACTACTCAGCATCACTAGAAGAGCTAATTGACAAGCTACTCGAGGAGACGAGTGAGGTCGAACTGGAAGAGTCATCGAGCTCATCTTCGCCACCCTCATCCTCTCGGCCCGAGGCATCTTCGTTCTCAACACGAACTCCGACCTCCCCAGAACCAGGGCCATCGACGCCCTCCACATGAGCCTCAAGAGTCGGGGCAGAGTCAGCCTCCAATTCAGCAGCCACGATGGCTTCATACTCCTCCTCGACCTGGGCCCAGTTGGTCGAGGGAGAGACCCTAGCCAAGGCCTCCCGCAGCTTGGCAAGAGTGACTCTTGTCGCAACTTCGGCCCCTTCGAGCCCCATGTCCGCGGCGAAGCCCCTTCTAGCCTGAGAACTCTGCCACTCGAGGATGATCTTTTCCCTGGAAGTCGAAGACCCTCCTTTTGAGGAGTCGAACTGCCTCTTGATCCAATCCCGCTAGCTCTGGGCATCTTAGATCTTCTTCCTCCACCCCTCCTCTCGAACAGTGAAGCTGTTCTCCTTCTCTTCCAAGTCTTTTTGGACTGCCTCAAGCTAGAGCTTATAATTTAAAGCAAGCTCCCTCTGCTTAGTGAGATCCTCCCGGAGTCGACGAAAGCCGATAGTGTGTCGTTGGCTCATGACGGCCATTCGAACTGAACACTGAAAAGAGGCAAAGTAATAAATGTAAAAAAGCATCAACAGAGTGAAGCTTAGCAAAAAGAAAACTTACATCAATCCAGGAGGCATGAAGCCCTTCGACCTCCTCTTCCTCGCTTAGAGCTCGGCAGGCCTCGAAACCGCCTTGGTCAGGAAGCTAAGCGCATTAGAGCCAAATCAAAGCGCCTGGCCTTTTCGACCCCAGAAAGCTCGGTGAAGGGCTTTGAGGTCTGGTCCGAGTCTTCCGTCCTTGCCCTCTTCCGGCCAGGGTCCTCCTCGTGGCGAGGGGGCTCTCCTTGTACCTCCACAGCCCTCGAGGAAGCCACCGTGGATCTAGAGGGAGGTTTGAGGGTCGCTGTCTTCCCCCTCTCCCCCAACACATGGAGCGCCACGATAGCCGCCGCCGAAGGAGGACGAATACGAGGCCTCTTCACCGGATCCTATCAGAAAAACATAAGTTAGAACATAAAACAGAGAGCGTAATGATTAGATCGAGAGGCGTAAGTTACCTTGGGAGGGCGAGGAACTCGAGTTTCCCCCCACGAGACCTTCGAGCGTATTTGCTCCTGCACCCTCTGATTAGCCGTCTGCCGTTTCTGCATGGCTTCACTAAGTTCTCGACGAGCAATAACTGCATAAAACAAATAAAGGTTAGCCCATGATACATGTCAATTAAGCAGCGGAGGCCCTACCCGTGGGATAAGCCGGGCTCAATCCCATCGAAGAAAGGAAGTGCTCTTCACTCAAATCCTCTGCGCTAGGATTCCATTGGGTGGGGACCTGCTTTCGATCGCCATTGACTATCGAAGTGATAGTCTGGCAGTAGATGGCAACTAGGGCCTCATCTTCCGACATTCTGGGCACCGACCTATTCAAAGCCATGTTCAGGCCCTCGAGACAGGGAACAACTGGAAAGTACCACTTCTCAGCTCGATATACGTACATGAACTCCGTGCGAAACTTCTGTTGGTTCGAAGGCATGGTCCCCATGATCTTGTAAGGAAAGCGAGCCTGGAAGGTATACCAACCTTCACCATTCGATGTCGCAGACATCACGACCAATTTCATCAAGTTCCGCCAGAAGACCAGGGATGGCTCGACGGCCATCATATCGCATATGGCCAGGAACCCAACCATCGAGCCTACGCTATTAGGCATCAACTGACAAAGTGCCAGGTTATAAGAGCGTAACACCTCGACGATGAAGGGATGAACGGGGAACCTTAACTCCAACTCGAGATAAGCCTTATACAGAGCCACGCAGCCCGTCGGAGGTGTGCATACGGTCTCGTCGGGCTCAGGGATGTACAAAGCGTACGGATATCGAATCCAGTACGACGTCTCGAGAAAGCGCAGGTTGTCCAATAGGAACCGCATGAAAGGTCCCCGAACGAAAAATGCGTGATGCCCTTGCCCTGAATCCGGTTCTCCCTCTCCACCACTAGTGCTCGGCTCGTGGGAAAGATCTTCACTGCTGCCCTCCATCACTCGAACAACCTAGCCATCGAGAAGATGGTCTAAGTAACTCCTAATTGCCTAAGGGCGAGCAACGGTCACCTCGTATGGGGGATTATTTATCTCCTCTCCCCCATCAGACATTTTTGAAGCCCCATCTCTCGAGCATGGTAAAGCGTCGAGCAACCTTGTGGGATCGGGGCAGTCGAATGCTACGGACACCACGGGCACCCCATTTATTAACACACCGTGGAACAAGGGCTCGAGTGGTGTTGGGTGGGTATCCGAGCCAGACAAAGAACCCCCATTACTTATCAAAAGGGGATCCTGTCCGGAAGGTTCCATTTATTAATAAAAAGAGAGGGAGGGAAGTGGGTCGTACCTTATCCAAAGCACCTTCGAGATCCTGCACCTTGACGAATGACGCCAGTCGACTTGTGTGGCGTCGAGGGAATCTTTTACATAGCAACAATCCACAGAACGTGAACGGGACAAATGACACGGTCCCCCCCTATTTATAAACAAAAACCGTATGAAACGGTTGGTATCTCGCGGGCTTGGGAAACTCCCAGAAGCAACGAGGTTAACATTGGGCCTTGAACCAGGCCCAACAGTCACCCTATCCAGAACTACCAGCCTTAGCTGCCCGATCAGTCCACTCCAGCTCACCGAATTGACTAAGTCCAGCTAAGCCTAAAAGACCTACAATTAGGCACCTCACCCAGATCGAGGGAGGGATACTCCAAGTCACCCAAACTACTAGAGTCGATGCCCGTCAAGCAATACGGCATCAGGACACCCCTCGGGGTACGCATGCCCTATCGATCCTCGAAACGCCTCAGAGTGATGGTTCAAAAATATCTCTCAAGGAATGCAGCGTACTCACCTAGCATCCTCTAAGGAGAGATATAGCACGTGCCCCTCGAGATACATGGGGCTCACTAGCCCCTAAGACATCTCCAGCGAGGTCAAAGACGCCCCTTGAGATACATGGGGCTCATTAGCCCCTAAGACATCTCGAGCGAGGTCAAAGGCGCCCCTCGAGATACATGGGGCTCATTAGGCCCTGAGACATCTCGAGCGAGATACATGGGGCTCATTAGCCCCTGAGACATCTCGAGCGAGGTCAAAGGCGCCCCTCGAGATACATAGAGCTCATTAGCCCCTGAGACATCTCGAGCGAGGTCAAAGGCGCCCCTCGAGATACATGGGGTTCATTAGACCCTGAGACATCTCGAGCGAGGTCAAAGACGCCCCTCGGAGATACATGGGGCTCATTAGCCCTCGAGACATCTCGAGCGATGTCAAAGACGGCCCTCGAGATACATGGGGCTCATTAGCCTCTCGAGACATCTCGAGCGAGGTCAAAGATGCCCTCGAGATACATGGGGCTCACTAGCCCCCGAGACATCTCGAGCGAGGTCAAAGGCGCCCTCGAGATACATGGGGCTCATTAGCCCCTGAGACATCCCAAGCGGGGTCCCAGATGCCCCTCGAGATACATGGGGCTCATTAGCCCCTGAGACATCTCAAGCGAGGTCAAAGACACCCCTCGAGATACATGAGCCTCATTAGCCCCTGAGACATCTCATGCGGGGTCCAAGACGCCCCTCGAGATACATGGGGCTCAATAGCCCTTGAGACATCTCAAGCGAGGTCAAAGACACCCCTCGAGATACATGGGGCTCATTAGCCCCCGAGACGTCTCGAGCAATGTCAAAGACGGCTCTAAAGATGCATGGGACTTATTGGCCCCTGAGACACCTTGAGCAGGGTCAAGGACAAATACATCCTTCGAGGCATATGGAATTCGTTGATCTCCGGAACATCTCTAATGCACCTTAAGATACCCCTCAGGATGTACGGGTCCAACCCCAGCCAAGTACAGATTCAACTTTCCGCGAGACATGCTATTTATGAGAAGCCCTCCCTCACACATCTCGCGCGTGGGGCTAATGTTTGGGCCCAATATTCTGTATGTCCGGTTCCTATGAGAAGGACCATCAAGCCCCGGACAGGGGGCACAATAGGTCCCACGGGAATGTTACCGTAATCCCAGGGTGCCTAGGGATCCCAGGCAAGGGGCAAGAAAGGCTTATTGCCTGAAAAGGCAACATAGCCAACTGTCTTCCTAAGGCCCATCCTATCAATGTTCCCTTTATGGGAGTCCACAACACTATAAATACCCAATGTCTCATCAATGAACAGGTAATAAATTCTAGACCAACTACTCAATACTTACAGTTAAGCATCCTAACTGACTTGAGCGTCGGAGGGGCGATCCCGAAAACACCCCCGGGGTAGTCTAACCTTCATTCTTGCAAGTCTCTGTGGTACCTT
Source organism: Beta lomatogona (assembly GCA_947646795.1). NCBI lineage: Eukaryota > Viridiplantae > Streptophyta > Magnoliopsida > Caryophyllales > Amaranthaceae > Beta > Beta lomatogona. Next base: position 80,783 of record CANSNZ010001264.1, on the reverse strand, counting down.
TCGAGTGTTCGGCTATTCTCAACGGTCATCGGCCTCCCATCTTGACCAACTCCCCCATCTCACAAGTTTTTACCTGAAACAACATATTTCCAATTGGGTACTAAAATGGAGAGACACGATAATGTATCTACAATTATAGTTGAGGTTTTCCGTTGAATTGGTATTAGGTTTAGCTTGGGAAAAAATTTCCCTCTAGTTTGTACTCCACCTTACGCCTTTTTCTGCCACATTCTTAAATTGATTATCCTCCCTATTAACCTAGCTATGTTATCTTGTTTAAGTCCCTTTTGACTTCTAGTTAGTGTTGTTCGATTTACTAGTGGCGCGTGAGGTTTTTTGTAAGTCATGATGAGGGTCATAAAACCATGGTAAAGGCGGGCTAATATGGTTGAGCATTCCTATAGGGATTCAAACTCGAGACTTGAAAGTGGAAAAGCGTGAGACATCACTCATAGAATTCCTAAATTTTGAAAAAGACTAGGTTGATTGGTGGATAAGATTACCTAAGTCACTCTTGGACGTCCTCACTATCATTCCTCTTGTGTTTTTGCTTGGCCTCCTAAATCTTGTTATCAACGCATTTAGCTTGCATGCCATGTTTGTTACTTTGCATATAGAGCATTTAGTCTTCCTTAGCCTTTTGCATTTCCTCTTTCCTTCTTTTTGATTTATTTGAGAACAAGTAAAATGCTAAGCTTGGGGGGAGTTTGATAAGCACGTTTTTAACGTACTTATTTGACCTTTTTAGGCTCATTCGAAACTTTTCTTATTTTTTTATTAAACTTTTTATAATTTTCATCTAAACTTTTTGAAATTCTCCTAAACATTTTGGAACTTTATGTGAACTATTTTTAACTTTCCTTATTTTTTTTCTACACTTTATCCGAACTTTTCTTAGTTTTTATGAAAATAAGTAAAAATATGGTAAAGATAACAAGCCTTATGTAGTGATTATGATATCATATTTTAAAAATGATTAAAACTAAATTTTAAGAAAAATAAACTATTGGTCAAGTTAAACATAGATTTAAAATAAATGACAACTATTTAAAGTAATGAAGGGAGTAAAAAAAATTGCACAGTAAATAGGTTAAGATACCGCTTTAGAGGGAAAAAAAGCACAGGGTAGGTTTGTTAATGAAAAGAATTAAAAGAGAAATCTTTCATGGCCAAGATCAAAGAAAGGGAGAAACTGAAAAACAAGTAAATGAAATAAATAGAAACAAAAAAAAAAGTGAGAAACATCTATACAAGTATATTAAAGAGATTTTTCTACGTTATACCCCTATGTTTTTCAGCTTTTAAACAATACCTCAACTTTTTTAAATTCTATACAGTACCCTTAAACTTAAAACTTTTAATGTACAATTCCACTACAACTATTTATATGTTGTTATTTTCGTTAATTTTTTAATTTAGTTGAACTAATTTAACTTATATATAGTTTAACCCTGGAGGAAATATTGACAAATTAGATTAGTTTCACTAGATTATAATAAGTAAAAGATATTAATGACGTATAATCAGCTGTAGGGCCTTGGGCATTAAAAAAGGTAACTTTAAGGGTACTGTGTGGAATTTTAGAAAGGTTGGGGTACAACGTACGTAGAAATTGAAGAAACACAAGGGTATAACGTAGAAAACATTAATAAGTGCATTATACAACATCTGATCCCATGACTTCAAACTTATATATTAATAAAGTTTTAACCATTAAACCAAGTGCTATATATTGTTTGTCATCATTCTAAAGCAGAATATTAATAAATTAAAAATATAAGTATCTGGGCCTAACAAAAACTAGTTGATAATAAAAACAAGCCCACAAATATTGTCTTCTACAAGAATAGAACGGGAGTCGAAACCCCTCCTCACACGCGAGATTAAATGACTTGGTCAAACACCACTGTGGCATCATTTCAAAACTCATCATAGTGCGCTGAATATTTCTTTTATTACTTACTACCTCCATTCTTTTTCTATTGCAACAATAGAGTTTTCACGCTTGCCAATGCACAACTTTTTAACAATTAATATCTTTAATTACGTTTTAGTAAAAATTGTATAAATTTGATATTTTGAAAGGATAAATCAAAATGAATCTAATAAGATCCCACATGACTATATTTTTCCTTACGTAAAAATCACAGAGATAGTGAAAGGGTGGTGAGTGAATAGTTTAAAAATCTCATTGTTGCAACAGAAAAAAAATGGAGGAAGTATACGATTGTGTCAAACTTAACAATAAACAAAAATAAGAATTCTTTTTGGTGGCGCACATGTCACCAGTCTCCTTCATAGATCTTCCTCTACCTGTGACTTGGGTGAAATATTATCATCCTAAATTATTGTTTGCCAGTTGTGGCTTTGAGAATATGAAGTAGTATATGGAATTGTGCACATTATTTTATCATGCAACCCTTTGACTCGGCCTAGAAAAATCAAATACCCAGTTATCACGTGTTGGGTCATGGTCTAATTTTCAATTACCCATAAAAGCGGATGGTACTGGAAAAAACGGGTACCCAAACTTTAAACATCCCTAGCCCCTTATGGATGGCTCAAAGTAGAATGGTACTTTATTTTCTGAGAGGGTGTGTATGATTTTTGTCTTTATCTTGCTCGTAAGGAAAAAAAGGAAAAATTATTTTAAATAAGCCAACTTTTGCGTGGTTTTCCCAATTTAAGTTTTCCTTCTGATTATTCCTGACCAAGTCCCCTTTCTAGGTTCATTAACTTTAATTAGGTTAGATTAAAATGTTACCTAGATCTCTAGGTAAATGCCGGTTACGGGGTGACGTGTCTATTGACCTTTGCCTTTATTTCTTTTTCCTTTTTTATGCTCTTTTCCTTATTTCCCCTCTAAAACCCGATTCTCCTCTTCTCTCTCTTCTTATTCTCTTTCTTTTATGTTTCTATTTTCCTCTCTTTTCTCCATTTTTTTTTTGCGAAATAAGTAAGTACATTCATTCATTCATTCAACATACATCCTAAGCCAACTCAAAGCCAAACAAACCAACTAGGTTGGACTATTTGGCATAAGAGAGGCAAAACAATTCACTATGCCAAGTATCACATACAACCATTACACCAGAACCACTTATAGACTAAGAAACCATCTATTGTCAGATCTGGATATGTTCTGAGGCATTACAACATTAACTCTAATCTTAAGTTCATTCTTTATACTAACTACATTACTAGCAACAGTAGGTACACATTGGTTCCAAAAGCTCCCATTTCTGCATTTCCAAACATAATATACAAATGCTGCTACACCTGCCAGTAAAACATGCTTCTAAAATTTAGATTTTGGGCTTCTTCTTATCCATCTGGAAATCTGTTGTAATTCCATGCTTCTAGCTTGCATATTTAGTCAGGTTTAATCTCACTCAAGCATTCAGAGCCAAATTTGCATGAGAAGAACAAGTATGGCTTTTAATTCCTGTTCCACAAATCAGGCACAAATTTGTAGTATTGATTCTTATCTCCATCAATTTTTCAGTTGTCTGCAACTTGTTTTGAAGTGCTAGCCATAGGATAAACCTATGCTTAGGAATGTTGTGTTTATTCCACACTATCTTAGCCCAAGGAACTCTCTCATGTTCCCCTATAATCTTCTCATATACACCTTTAATAGAGTACTGAGCCATGTTACTCATTTCCTCCTTACTGTAATATAGTTTCAGCTTCTCCTTCACTGCACACACTTTCCTCCAATACCAACTTGCATCAGCCCTAGGTGTGTAGCTCCACCAATCGCCCCCTTTAATGTATACTTGAATGGACCCATTTAATCCAAACATTATCTTGCTTGGAAGAGATGGCCCACACATATTTGCCTATACAAGCCAAATTCCATGTGATTGAATCCCTAAACCAAAGCTCTCCTGTCTTTTTGCCATTGCAGACCTGATCCCATGCAACATATCCAGGCTTGAAAGAAAAATGTTGACCACTCCATAAAAATGATCTACATAATCTGGACACTTCTTTCAGCACTTTCTTAGGAAGAATATATACATGAGCCTAGTATATGTGTAAGCTTATGAGTACAGAATTGATAAGTTGTGCTCGAGCCATCTACGAGAGATTCGTTGTACTCCACACCCTGATTCTTGTAGTCATTTTGTCAATTAGTACCTCACATTCAGCAGCAGTTATCTTCTTAGAGCATATAGTAACCCTAAGATACATAAATGGTAAGGAACTCTGCACAAACCTAGAAGCTTGTAATATTCCCTGCACCTCATCTTCTTTCATTCCATAAGTATAAATGGCAGATTTGTGTATATTAGCTTTTAATTCAGAAGTATTGGAAAAAAGCTTGAAAGCACCTAGCAACAAGTATGTAGATGCATATTCACCTTTGCTACAAAGGATTAGATCATCTGCAAAACAAATGTGTGTTAATTTGATTTCTTTGCATCTTGGGTGAAACTTGAATTGGCTTAATTCACTCATTTTGTGCAGTACTCTAGAAAGGTATTCCATACATATGACAAAGAGGAGGGGAGACATAGGATCTCCTTGCCATAACCCTCTCTTAGCATGGAAAAAACATTTCATAATGACAAGAGAAAATGTTGATGTGGTGACACATTCCATCACAAGCTCTCTAAATTTGACTAGAAAACCCAATTGCTCCAACATTTCTCCCGAAAATTCCCAATTGACTATCATATGCTTTTTGTAAGTCAATTTTCAAAAGGCAACTAGGAGACACAATTTTCCTCCCATAGTTGTTAACCATATCTTGAATCACCATTATATTGTGCACAATATACCTCCTATCGACAAACCCTATCCTTGATTTTCTAGGATTAAATCAGGAAGGACTTGCCTCAACCTATTGCACAACACCTTAGTTAGGCATTTATAAATTGTATTGCAGCATGATATTGGCCTGTACTCAGTAATAATATGAGGATATTTCACTTTTGGTATAAGTGTAATGGCTGTTGTATTGACTTCTTTCAATACCTTCCCATGTTGTAATATGTCTTGAACTGCTTCTATGACATCAGTACCAACTACATCCCAGGCATCTTTGTAGAATTGTGAACCAAACCCATTAGGGCCTGGTGATTTGTTCCCTGCGATTGAAAATAAGGCTGCCCTGATTTCATCTGCTGTGTATATGGCCTCCAGAATTGCTTTATGACAATCATTCACCAAAGGGCCACATTGAATTAACTGAGCAAGAACATGTGATCTTTGTGTTGTTGTTCCAAGAAGCTTATTATAGTAGTCCAAAAAAGCACCAGTAACCTTCTCAGAACTATCCATCCATCTCCCCTCTTCATCATAGATACTATAAATGTGATTCTGCAACCACCTGGCTTTGATGCTCTGGTGGAATAAGGCTGTATTTTCATCTCCATTTTTTATCCAGTCTATCTTAGCCTTTTGTTGCAAGAAAGAAACATCGGCTTTATGCTTTTGAGTATAATCAATGACTGCAGCTCTCTCCTCATTGATAAATTGTTCATTATGAGGATGTAAGTGCATCAATTTATGAGCTTCCATCATCACATGATAGGCTTGTAACTGTAACACCCCCGCCAACCCGAACCCTTTTTCATTTAATAGAACTCGAGATGGGGGAAAATCCACGAGGGTTCGACTCAACGGGCGTGCTACCATCGCACTTATCTCCTTGGAAATAAATGTAAGGCTAGATTAAAGCATACTAAATTCAAATAAATTAATCCTTACAACCAAGTATATTGTTCATTAAATATTACTAATTACTAAAGTATTTCAAAGTTCCAGCGGAAGCTAAATCATAAGCTAAGTGGATGACAACTCTAAGTGATCTCCCTTTTGTTCCCCCGTCGATCACCCACCTGCACAAATACATTGAAAAGAAACAAGAGAGACAAGCTCCCAAAAATCAGAAAAACTGAGTAATTCCAACTCCATCCCGTAAAATACTTAAGTTGAAAATATATTGTAAAATAGTAGGTTAATAGGGTTAGAAAACATAACACACATACATATATATAAACAACGAATAATCACATAATTAATTTCAATTAATCCAATTATTTAAGGAGAGGAAAGAGAACGCCCGTGGCGGGGTCAATCCCCGTAACCACTTACTTCAACATTGTAGGCCGGGGTCAATCCCCCGTAACCACTTACTTCAACATTGTAGGCCGGGGTCAATCCCCCGTAACCACCTACGGATAACATAATGGCCATAATAACAGAGTCCCTAGTGTGCACACCCCCTTCTACTTGGATCACAACAAGATAGAAGGAAGACGAGTAATGAATAATCGGCATAGTAACCGAGAGAACCTGTAGGGGCCGCTGAACCTCTCATACAGGGCAACCTGTTCATCATTTCCCTCCGATATTTCACTTTACGTGATTAACATCTTTTAATCAAGTCATCGCATAAATCACGTACACATTTACGTCATCTTGTTCAATCTAGTGTGAACATATTCAATCCATCATAATCTCAATCCATTCATAGGGTTTCAATAACTCATTTCATAAACACAACCGTCACTTGAGTTCATTTATCACTTCAGATTCATAATCATTTCATTATCACGAGTTCTTACTAATTCCAACTTTCATAAATTTCAATAATAACAATAATAACGGTAATAATGATAACAATAATCATAATAATAATAATAATAATAATAATAATAATAATAATAATAATAATAATAATAATAATAACCATAACATTACTAAATGACATTAAGCGGTTTTAATAACGTTATAATAAACATATTTGTCATATCGTATATCGTCCATAGTCATGATTCATAATCGAAATCGATAGTCGTCGTCCATTTTGTCATTCGTATTCATAATCCGCATTAAGTTAATAATCCATAATTATAGTGCATACTTATACAGTTTATAAGCACATAATAATCACATAATCAATTCGTTTTACACTAACGGGATCTATGTTTAGATGGACATCGGAGATTACCTCGTGACGCATGCCCAAAAGTTAAGTTCACGAACGAATTAACACTCTTGATATTCCTTGTCTACGCAATCGGAGTCTACAATAGACATTAACGAGATCTAAGTTAGTTACCTAAATAACCCTTTTTTATATAAAAGAAACAATTTAAATAATTTAAATAACTTACAGAAATTCTTAATTAATTTAAGAGAGTTTATAAATCAAAGTTTATGGTTTTTAAATCAATAATGAAATCATTTTAAGTAATCAAAGATTACTTTAACTTTATTTTTATTAACTTAAACAATTATTTTAACATAGAAAACTAACTTTCTTATACTCATTTTATTTAAGAAACATTTTCAAGTTATAAAAGATTAACTTAAACTAAAATATACTAACTTAATTAAAGTAGGCTGGTTTAGGAAAGTCATGGGTTTTGTTTTAAAAAAAAAACTAATAATTAAGTAAAGGGGAAGGGGGGGTACTGATTCTTTGAATCAGTTTAACAAAACTGGAGAGAAAAAAAAAGAACGCAAGAAGGAAGGAAGGAGCAGGGGAGGCGAAACAGTGGGGAAGAAGAGGAAGGAAGGGAGGCGGGTGGTTTTGATGGCGGTGGACGGCCGAAGTCAGGCGGGGAGGGGGTGGTTTCAGGTGGGCTGCTGGGCGCGGGTTCCAGACGGGGAGGAGGTGCTGCGAAGGGAGGAGGTTGGCTGGCGGTGCTGCGGCTTGGGCGGCGGTTGTCGGCCGGAATTAGGCCCGCTGATTCAGGTTGTCTGTGTGGGTGGTCAAGGTGGTTCGTGCGATGGTGCACGGTGACCCAATGGTGGATTGAAATTTTATTTTTCTATTTTAATTTCCAAAATAAAAATCAGAAATTGAGTGAGAAAAGAGGAAATTGAAGCAAACCTTTGAAGTTTAACTTGTTTGCTTGAGCAATTGGGTGAGTGTGTTTGGGTTGCTATTTATAGAGTAAATTTTATGAATTTGTGGAGCTTAGTCAACCACCATTAATGGAGGAAGTATGGTGTGAGATTTTGTTTTCTGATTTTGGGCAGAAGAGTTGAGGTTGGGGCTGAATTGGTGCTTGATTTTCAAAGTTCTCTGACAAGAACTTTTGAATTTGTGGAAAAAATTTTCCTTTGGCTTGTTGATGTTCATACGTGAGGAGGGAGATGGTGATCTGATGATCACGTTTTCTTTTCCTTTTTTTGTTTTTGTTTTGTTTTCCTTTTTGTTTTTGGCTAAAAGACATATGGCTATGGACTTGTATTTGGGCTTTGGATTACTAAAAATGGATGGACAACTTGAATGAATAAGAATGCCCACAACTAAATACACCTTTCAATTACCATATTAAAATACTTTGAAATAATGAAAATGAATAATTAGTTTATTTAAATAAAATACATTTCAATTAAAACATTTAAATAACTCGTTAAATAATTCAAAACTAAATGAAATCATTATTAAAATTGAATTATCAGAAAATAAATTTAAGTGGAAATAATATTAAATCATATAAATAATAAAATACGCTTTCAAAATTCAGGGTATTACATCTACTCCTCCATAAAAACAAAGTTCGTCCTCGAACTTTAAAGTTAGATATTTAATATTAATGAAATAGTAGTTTTGCGCTTTGTTAGTATTACATTCGGTCTCCCTTAAGGAGTTTCGTCCCCGAAACTCGATAATCGTACCTTAGAAAAGAGTTCAGGATAACGCTTTCTCATGTCGTCTTCCGCTTCCCAAGTTGCTTCCTCGGTTTGATGATTAGACCACAAAACTTTGACTAACTTTACTGCCTTGTTCCGGGTATTTCTCGCTTTGGAATCATGGATTCTAACAGGACGTTCTTCAAAGGTGAGGGTCTCATCTAGTTCAATGGTTTCAGGTTCGATGACATGGGAGGGATCAGGGACATATTTATGAAGTTGAGACACATGAAAGACATTATGAACATTGGCCAACTCTGTGGGCAAGGCTAATCAATAGGCCACTTGTCCAATTCTTTCGAGTATTTCGTAAGGTCCGATATAACGAGGACTCAACTTTCCTTTTCTACCGAACCTCATTACTCCCTTGGTTGGCAAAACTTTCAACAACACTTTCTCTCCAACTGCAAACTCTAAATCCCGTCTCCTTTGATCGGCATACGATTTTTGTCGATCCTGAGCTGCTTTCATACGCTCCTGAATCAACTTCACCTTGTTGGTAGTCTCTTCTATCATTTCTGGTCCCAAATTCAACGACTCGTTGACATCGCTCCAACATATAGGACTTCTACATTTCCGTCCATACAATGCCTCATAAGGTGCCATTCTTATGCTCGAGTGATAGCTATTGTTATACGAGAACTCAATGTACATCAAATGATCATCCCAATATCCTCCGAAATCCATTACGCATGCTCTCAGCATATCCTCCAAGGTTTGAATGGTTCTCTCTGTTTGACCATCTGTTGCTGGGTGGAATGTTGTGCTGAATTTCAATAGTGTACCAACAGCTGTCTGAAGCTGTTTCCAAAACTTAGATAAGAATCTCGAGTCCCTATCCGAAATGATGTCCTTTGGAACACCATGTAGCCTAACGACCTTATTCAAGTAAGCGTCGGCCAACTGTTTCAATGACCAAGTATCCTTCATTACCACTAATCTTGCCGTCTTAGTCAAACGGTCTACTATTACCCATATTGCATTCTTTCCCGACCTCGTATTCGGTAACCCCATGATGAAATCCATAGAGATAGATTCCCATTTCCATCCTGGCACTTCCAATGGTTGCAATTTCCCTCCAGGCTTCATATGCTGTATTTTCACCTTCTGGCATGTTAAACATTTTGCAACAAGGTCGGCTACTTCTTCCTTCATCCTAGGCCACCAAAAATGCTTTTTCAAATCCTTATAAAGCTTATCTCCTCCTGGATGTATGGAATACGGCGAACTATGGGCTTCTTTTAGAATTCTCGTCTTGAGTTCCTCGTCCTGTGGTACACACAATCTCCGTTTATGCTTCGCAACGCCATTGCCGTCGATCTCGAACTCTGGTGCTTGACCACATTCCTTCATCTCCCTTAACTTGCTTAACCACTTATCTGCAGCTTGTTTCACTCGAATCTCCTCAAATATGTCCGGTCCAACAGTAAGAGCATTCAACTGAGCTTTTACATAACCGGGCTCAACTATTTCCAAACTTAATCTCTTAATCTCCTCACACAGTTCATCGGCTAGGATCAACACATTTAGCGAATGAGCACTCTTCCTACTCAACGCGTCAGCTACTTTGTTCGCTTTTTTCCCTCTTGATACACTATCTTCAAATCATAGTCGTTTATAAGCTCGAGCCAACATCTCTGTCTCATATTCAACTCCTTTTGCGTATACAGATACTTCAAAATCTTGTGATCTGTATAGACCTTACACTGCACTCCATACAAATAATGTCTCCATATCTTGAGCGCAAACACGATTGCTCCTAACTCCAAGTCATGAGTATGGTGATTTTGCTCATGCGGTTTGAGTTGTCTCGACGCATAGGCCACTACTTTACCATGTTGCATCAAGACGCACCCAAAACCTTTCTGTGAGGCATCACTATAAACTTCAAATCCTTCTACTCCAGAGGGCAATGTCAATACAGGGGCTGTTGTAAGTCTCTTCTTCAGCTCTTGAAATGCTTCCTCACGCTTATCATCCCAATGAAATTTTGTTGTTTTCTTCATTAGGTTAGTGAGAGGTTGGGCCGTTCTCGAAAAATCCTTCACAAATCTCCGGTAATATCCAACTAAACCCAAGAAACTCCTTACTTCGGTGACGTTCTTAGGTTGAGGCCAATCGATCACTGCTTGAATCTTCGATGGATCTACGGAAACGCCTTCTTTTGATATCACATGACCCAAAAATGAAACTTTTTCCAACCAAAATTCACACTTCGAGAACTTCGCGTACAATTGCTTTTCTCGAAGAACTTCCAGAACTTTACTCAACTGATCCTCATGCTCTTCTCTGTCCTTCGAGTACACCAATATATCGTCGATGAATACAATCACGAACTTGTCCAGGTATGGCTGGAAAGTCCTATTCATGAGATCCATAAAAGCTGCGGGCGCATTAGTGAGTCCAAAAGGCATCACGGTGAATTCATAATGGCCATATCTCGTACGAAAGGCTGTCTTAGGGATGTCATCTTCAGCGATTCGTAGTTGGTGATAACTTTATCGTAAATCGATCCTGGAAAACACTGTTGCACCTTGAAGTTGATCGAACAAATCCTCGATCCTCGGGAGCGGATATTTATTCTTTACCGTGGCATTATTCAACTCCCTATAATCTATACACAACCTCAGTGATCCGTCTTTCTTTCTGACAAACAACATCGGGGCTCCCCAAGGTGAGACACTAGGTCGATTGTACCCTTTACCAACAATTCCTCCAACTGCACCTTCAATTCTTGCATTTCTGCAGGTGCCATTCGATACGGGGACTTAGAGATAGGTCCTGTTCCAAGGACTAAATCGATCTTAAAGCTCACTTCTCTCTCTGGTGGCATTCCTGGAAGCTCTTCGGGAAATACATCCGGGAACTCCTTTACTACCGGAATTTGAGTCAACTCCTCGTTTTCCACGCTTACATCCCTTACTTGACACAAGTAGACTGGGTTGCCTTTTCTAAGATAGGTTTGAAGGTTCAGGGATGAGATTATCTTGACATCAGGCTGGAAGGTTATGCCTTTATAAGATATCTTATTTCCCTTTGGTCCTCCAAGAGATATTTTCTGGTTATGACACTCGATTTTGGCTTTATACTTGGCTAACCAATCCATTCCCAAGATAACGTCAAAGTCTTTTAGGTCAAAAAGGATAAGATCGGCCGGTAATTCAGTACCAGCTATGACTACATGGATGCTTTGGAATTGAGATTTACAAGAAACAGTTTCACCGGTGGGCTTGGCTATATTGGCTCGACAAGATTGAGTAGACTTGAGGGGATACTTATTAACAAAAGTGCTAGAAATAAATGAATGAGACGCTCCAGAATCAAAGAGTACATAAGCAGGGTTTGAGTTTACGAGAAATATACCCGTCACAACATTGGCATCGGTGTCAGCTTCAATTCGGCTCATGACATTGATTCTTCCATTGGTGTAGCCTCCATTGTTATTCTTTCCATAGTTTTCATTTCCACCTCCAAAAGAGCGGTTGTTCTGGTTCCCGTTCTGTGCCGCATTTCCTCCACTGGGGCGGTTGTTATTGAAGTTTTGAATTCTGTTTCCACCTCCATTGTTACCACTGTTCCCCGTTGGTCCATTTTGAGCTTGCTTCTTTGGACAGTTGAACAATTTGTGACCTACTTCTCCACACTCGAAACACTTGATCCTTTCACCCTGACAAGTGAACCCTGGATGGCTCTTGGCATACTTCTTGCAAACAAAGTTCTTTTTGGTTCCTATTTCCTTCTTTGGGCTCGTTGTCAGAATTCGATTGTTGTGGTTGTTGTAGCGTCCACCATTGTTATTGTTGTTTCCACCATTGTTGGGCCTTTTGTCGTACCCTTGGTTGTTGCTGTTGCCGGCAGGTTCTTCCCTTGTGTGTCTACCTAGTACCTCTCTCTCACGCTGTAAGATTCTCTCCAGGTTTGAGGCCTTAGCATAAGCTTCCGCGAAAGTAGTGGAGGTGCTACCTCCCATTCGAGTCTGAAGATCAAACTTAATTCCGTCTTCAAACTTCTGGGCCTTAGTTCCTTCATCTGGCACTATAGTCGGGCAGAATCGGGCATACTCATTGAATTTCTGAGCGTACTCTTGCACACTCATGTTTTAACTCTGGTTAAACCTACTAAACTCATTGTACTTTTGTCTACGAATGTGCTCGGGGAAAAATCGAGCCTTAATCGCTACCTTAAATGCTTCCCAGTTAAAGTTCTCTTGAGCTTTAACAGTAGGTCCTACACTTTCCCACCAAGTATCAGCATCTTCATGTAGATAAATGGTTGCTTGATCGACTTTCTGGGCCTCAGGCGTACCCGTGGCCGTGAAAATCTTTTCGAAATCTCTTATCCAATTTTCGAGAAGTAGTGGGTCTTCTCTCCCAACAAAGGTTGGTGGTTTCAAAGCGGAAATCTTTTCCGCCATTGCAGCTTGCGGATCGTCTCCATGGTGGTTGTTGTTGATCTCGTTTTGAAGGGCTAAACCAAAACTTTGAGCTAGTTGCTCGAGAGTCCTAAGTCGTGCTGCAACTTGTTCGGGAGTTTCGACCATTTGGTTTTCTTGTCGCCTTGCTCTAGATCGCGTATAAACGTATTGCATAAGCTACCTGCGTTATTCACATTGTATTTCTACGATTCATATTAATTCTTATATAAAGGCTAATTCACATAATCATGGTTCACACCATTAATTCATTTCATACTCAATTCACATATCAAAAGTTCATCATTCATTTCACAATCAATTCACATGTCAAAAGTTCATCATTCATTACTCCAAAAGTGTAATAGCATATCGTTCATAGTAGCATAAGAGTTTGTTTCAAATAGTCAAATAAGCATTAGTTGCACCATCCTTAACTAAGTTAACACATTAATCGATCTTTTACGACCTTAATTAGAAATCTAAGGGTCAGGGCTAGAGATATGGGTTTCTAGTCAGCGTACTCGGACGGATCCTCGTCTTCACCTTCATCTCCGTCTCCATCTCCATTGAGATTTACAACGGGTGAGGCAGGGTTGCTTCCTACTTCTTCATCGTCACTATAGTTTGGCTCCTCGTCATCAGTGGGTAAATAGTCATTAAGCCACTTGGCCCTAGCATCGAGCATTCTTTTCTCCAGGTAACTCAATGTGAGATACCACTTCCCTTTCAACGTGTATCGTTCATAGTTCGGCCTTCCATTTTTCAGAACATCAGGTATTCACTCTTGATTTCGGCATAAGGACCATAGTTGGGGAGAGTGTGAATCAAAACATCGGCCTATTTAGGTGGCGTGAGGTAATCTGAATGTCCGTGGCCTTCATTGAGGTGGTAACACTTCATTGTTAACCGTAACCTATAAATATAAGCTGAAACAGACTCTCCTACCCTCCTCCTTAGAAGGTAGTATAGGGTCCTTGACGAGGGGTTCTGGTGCATTTCCTAGCGGTCATACGTGTCTTGGCCATCTAATAAAATATAATAAACAATTAATAAGTACCTTTAAGGAGTACTTTCATATATGTACACATAACCCATTCGTACCCATACTAAACCCTTAGTTCACATTTTAATCGTAATTCATTTTTCCTAAATAATTTATTATTTTGACCTCCTAAACCAATTTTAAGTTTTACCCTATTTGATCCATTTTCCCTAATTATTATATTTTAATAATTTTAATCTTTCCCTAGTTAATCTAAACTCCGCTCTGATACCACTTTGTAACACCCCCGCCAACCCGAACCCTTTTTCATTTAATAAAACTCAAGATGGGGGAAAACCCACGAGAGTTCGACTCAACGGGCGTGCTACCGCCGCACTTATCTCCTTGGCAATAAATGCAAGGCTAGATTAAAGCATACTAAATTCAAATAAATTAATCCTTATAACCAAGTATATTGTTCATTAAATATTACTAATTACTAAAGTATTTCAGGGTTCCAGCGGAAGCTAAATCATAAGCTAAGTGGATGACAACTCTAAGTGATCTCCCTTTTGTTCCCCCGTCGATCACCCACCTGCACAAATACATTGAAAAGAAACAAGAGAGACAAGCTCCCAAAAATCAGAAAAACTGAGTAATTCCAACTCCATCCCGTAAAATACTTAAGTTGAAAATATATTGTAAAATAGTAGGTTAATAGGGTTAGAAAACATAACACACATACATATATATAAACAACGAATAATCACATAATTAATTTCAATTAATCCAATTATTTAAGGAGAGGAAAGAGAACGCCGGTAAGCCGGGGTCAATCCCCTGTAACCACTTACTTCAACATTGTAGGCCGGGGTCAATCCCCCTGTAACCACTTACTTCAACATTGTAGGCCGGGGTCAATCCCCTGTAACCACCTACGGATAACATAATGGCCATAATAACAGAGTCCCTAGTGTGCACACCCCTTCTACTTGGATCACAACAAGATAGAAGGAAGACAGTAACAGAATAATCAGCATAGTAACCAGAGAACCTGTAGGGGCCGCTGAACCTCTCATACAGGGCAACCTGTTCATCATTTCCCTCCGATATTTCACTTTACGTGATTAACATCTTTTAATCAAGTCATCGCATAAATCACGTACACATTTACGTGATCTTGTTCAATCTAGTGTGGACATATTCAATCCATCATAATCTCAATCCATTCATAGGGTTTCAATAACTCATTTCATAAACACAACCGTCACTTGAGTTCATTTATCACTTCAGATTCATAATCATTACATTATCACGAGTTCTTACTAATTCCAACTTTCATAAATTTCAATAATAATAATAATAACGGTAATAATGATAACAATAATCTTAATAATAATAATAATAATAATAATAATAATAATAATAATAATAATAATAATAATAATAATAATAATAATAATAATAATAATAATAATAATAATAATAATAATAATAATAATAATAATAATAATGATGATAATAATAATGATGATAATAATAACCATAACATTATTAAATGACATTAAGCGGTTTTAATAACGTTATAATAAACATATTTGTCATATCGTATATCGTCCATAGTCATGATTCATAATCGAAATCGATAGTCGTCGTCCATTTTGTCATTCGTATTCATAATCCGCATTAAGTCGATAATCCATAATTATAGTCCATACTTGTACAGTTTATAAGCACATAATAATCACATAATCAATTTGTTTTACACTAACGGGATCTATGTTTAGATGGACATCGGAGATTACCTCGTGACGCGTGCCCAAAAGTTCAGTTCACGAACGAATTAACACTCTTGATATTCCTCGTCTACGCAATCGGAGTCTACAATAGACATTAACGAGATCTAAGTTAGTTACCTAAATAACCCCTTTTTATATAAAAGAAACAATTTCAATAATTTAAATAACTTAAAGAAATTCTTAATTAATTTAAGAGAGTTTATAAATCAAAGTTTATGGTTTTTAATTCAATAAGGAAATCATTTTAAGTAATCAAATATTACATCAACTTTATTTTTATTAACTTAAACAATTATTTTAACATAGAAAACTAACTTTCTTATACTCATTTTATTTAAGAAACATTTTCAAGTTATAAAAGATTAACTTAAACTAAAATATACTAACTTAATTAAAGTAGGCTAGTTTAGGAAAGTCATGGGTTTTGTTTAAAAAAAAAAATAAACTAATAATTAAGTAAAGGGGAAGGGGGGGGTATTGATTCTTTGAATTAGTTTAACAAAACTGAAGAGAAAAAAAAAAAGAACGCAAGAAGGAAGGAAGGAGCAGGGGAGGCGAAACAGTGGGGAAGAAGAGGAAGGAAGGGAGGCGGGTGGTTTTGATGGCGGTGGACGGGTGAAGTCAGGCGGGGAGGGGGTGGTTTCAGGTGGGCTGCTGGGCGCGGGTTCCAGACGGGGAGGAGGTGCTGCGAAAGGAGGAGGTTGGCTGGCGGTGTTGCGGCTTGGGCGGCGATTATCGGCCGGAATTAGGCCCGCTGATTCAGGTTGTCTGTGTGGGTGGTCCAGGTGGTTCACGCGGTGGTGCACAGTGACCCAATGGTGGATTGAAATTTTATTTTTCTATTTTAATTTCCAAAATAAAAATCAGAAATTGAGTGAGAAAAGAGGAAATTGAAGCAAACCTTTGAAGTTTAACTTGTTTGCTTGAGCAATTGGGTGAATGTGTTTGGACTGCTATTTATAGAGTAGATTTTATGAATTTGTGGAGCTTAGTCAACCTCCATTAAAGGAGGAAGTATGGTGTGAGATTTTGTTTTCTGATTTTGGGGGATTTTGGGCAGAAGAGTTGAGGTTGGGGCTGAATTGGTGCTTGATTTTCAAAGTTCTCTTACAAGAACTGTTGAATTTGTGGAAAAAAATTTCCTTTGGCTTGTTGATGTTCATACGTGAGGAGGGAGATGGTGATCTGATGATCACGTTTTCTTTTCCTTTTTTTGTTTTTGTTTTGTTTTCCTTTTTCTTTTTGGCTAAAAGACATATGGCTATGGACTTGTATTTGGGCTTTGGATTACTAAAAATGGATGGACAACTTGAATGAATAAGAATGCCCACAACTAAATACACCTTTCAATTACCATATTAAAATACTTTGAAATAATGAAAATGAATAATTAGTTTATTTAAATAAAATACATTTCCATTAAATCATTTAAATAACTCGTTAAATAATTCAAAACTAAATGAAATCATTATTAAAATTGAATTATCAGAAAATAAATTTAAGTGGAAATAATATTAAATCATATAAATAATAAAATACGCTTTCAAAATTCGGGGTATTACAGTAACTCTGCTATCTGGATATCAGAGAAGCCTTTTCTGTTCAAATCTTTCAATGCTAGCTTAACTAATTTCAACTTCTTCATAATAACATACATATTTGAACCATGTATGTTATTGCTCCAAGCCTGCTGCACTATAGTCACAAACTGAGGAGTTGTCTTCCATATAGTGTAATACCTGAAAGGCTTTCCACCAGAATCTTCTCTAGGATAGACTGTGAGAAGGGCAGGAGTGTGGTCATATTCTCCATTTTTGTTGCTCACCAAAAAAAAATTGAACCTTTTTTTTCTTCTCCAAAACATGTTCGCAATAAAGTAAACTTCCTTATTTCCCCCCTGTCCTCTCTCCTCCTTCTTTAGTCTACAATTTACGTTGCTCCTTCCTCTCTATTCTCTTCTCATTAGACATGCATCATCATCATTCATCATGAATCAAACATCATCACCAGCGAATCACTATCATCATCAAATCAACATCATCAATCATCAAATCAACACTATCTTAAACAATCATCGTAATCGATCAATGATCATCAATCAATGTTCATTGAGTTCTACCGACGACGATTCGTCGCAGGGGTCTGGCGGAGGAGGAGATTTGGGGGTTTTATGGGCAAAAAAAGAGGATATAGCAGGTAATAATGGTTATAATAGTGGTAGTGGTTGTTGCGGTGGGCAATATGGTAGCAGGGGGCACATTTAGGTTGTGGGAGGTGGAGATGGAAAGCGGAGTGAATAGGGGAGTGAGAGCGAGTGCAAAAAAAGGAAGGAGAGAGGAAAGTGATAGGGTAGGTAGAAGTTATGTTGGTGAGTCTGAGTAGGAGAGGGGTAAAGGAGGTGGTGATGGTGGTGGGGTGAGAGAGAATAGAGAAGATGAAGTTAAGAAATAAAAGGAGGAGAGAGAGTGTACTTTTGTTTAGTGGGGTTTCGGGTGGATTTTGTATTTT
This sequence comes from Beta lomatogona, assembly GCA_947646795.1. NCBI lineage: Eukaryota > Viridiplantae > Streptophyta > Magnoliopsida > Caryophyllales > Amaranthaceae > Beta > Beta lomatogona. The sequence continues at coordinate 62,419 of CANSNZ010001264.1, read as the reverse complement.
AGGTGGGTATTTAGTTTTGGGTGGGTTTTTGGGCGGGTCAATGGGTTTAGTAGAAGTCAAATAGGGGTGTTAACAAGCCGACACGAGACCGAACTTAACTCGGCTCAGCTCGGTTCAAACCATTTTTAATTGGGCTCGGCTCGAGCTCGAAGCTCGTCGAGCTTAAAATATTAGGCCTAACTCGAGCTCGAGTCCCAAAATTACTGCTCGGCTCGAGCTGGTCAGGCTCAAAAAGCTCGAAATCTAACTTCAACGTAAACAAGTCCAAGGATAAGCGGAGGCCCAAACGTTAGAGTTCAAAGGCCCAATGTCCAAACTTGTTAATTTGCAAGGCCAAGCAATAAGCAAGCCATCTGTGGAGTTTATAATGTTAAAGATTTCTTTTATAGAGTTTTTATCTCCCACCCTCATGCTATTCCAGCAATGTGGGACTCCCAAGTTGTAAAACACCTCCTCCTTTGTTTCTTCCCCACCCTTTGCTCTCACAATCTTTCGTACCTCTCACTGCTCTCCGTCTTGCTGCACTTTCTCTTTCATCAACTCGGTTGCGCCGAGGAGCTGCCACCCAGAGATGACCACCTTCATCTTCGCCGGTGCACTGCCGACGAGCTGGAAACTTTCGATGATAATCTCCTGAAGCGGCCTCTACTTGCAACTTGGTTAATAAGGTTGATGTAGTTTGGTTAAATTTCCCTTTATTAATCGCAGATAATACTGGACTATGCAAGAAATACCAAGGCCCAAATTCCTTCTTCCCAAATATGTAACGGTCCGAGTACCGCAACCAGGGGTGTTAATGAGCTTGGGTGGCTCGCAAACTATCCGAGCTGGGCTCGGTCAATGCTCGGCTCGAGGGGGCTCAACTCGAGTTCGGGATCGACTCGAGGCCATGACGAGCCGAGCCTGAGCCGAACTTAAGTTCGGCTTGAGAGTTCGTGAGCAAGCTCGAAAATATTTTAGGTAGTCTTTATTTAAAAAAAAAAAAATGTCCCACATCGATAAAAAAAAGCAAACACCAACCTTTCCCTATATAATCTTATTACCCTTTAAATCTTTAACTGTAATTATTTTTTGATTTGTCTTATTTTATAATGTTGGACATCCATTAAATATGCAAGACCCAAAAACTTAAACTAGTATAAAATTAATTATTCTACTATAATTCCATCACTTTGATTATTTGTGTAAACATCTTGGAAAAAATGATCAACACAGCTAGCAAACCTTACATATTACATTTGCAGAACACATGGCAGTATGTATTAGAACATGCAGCGAATTTATTTTGTTGGCTTTTACAAATCCCACATCGGCGAGGAATGAGAGGTAGAACATTACAGTTGCTTATATAAGACTGAACCGGACAAGCAACACATTCACCTCTTCTTGGTTCTTACTGTAGCGCCAATACTGGAATCTTCAGTTGGGATTTCAGAAATCCCACATTGGAGAGGAAGCAAGAGTAACAAGGCACTTGCGTATTATAATGGGGATTGTATGTAATGTATGATTGTTGGGCCTTACATATTTAATAAGGATCAGCCTGACATTTATAGTTATACTTATGAGTTTTACAAGATTTTATTGGGCCGTACCTAAATAAAGGCCCGATGGATGTAAGTTAAGTCGAATTTTCTTTTAACTTTTGAAATTCAAGTTCACAAGCCGAGCCTCGAGCCGAGCTTAGCTTTGATCTTTTCGAGCTCGAGCCGAGCCTAAATCCTTGACCTCGTCGAGCTCGAGCCGAGCTCAACCTTAATCATTCTCGAGCCGAGCCGAGCTTGGACATGTTCGGTCTCGGTTTGGCTCGTTAACACCCTTAACCGTAACATATACTTGTCATACCAACCGATACCATGCTTCTAGTAAGGACAATCTTGGACAATAGCTGGCGCTCCTTCATTGAGGGAACGACGACAAGCAGTAGCCGAGACATCAGGTTATTGAAGATGAAGATTTAACAAAAAAAAAAAAAAAATTCAAATCAAGGGTACTATGTAGTTTTGCTTTGTTTCTTTTTAAGATTTTTCCTAACATTAGCGGAAGTTTCATGTGAATTTTTTTTTGGGTTAAAGGGGGGCAATATATTAAAGTGAAATAACTACAAGATCAAGTTAGTTGCCATAAGGAGTTACTCTCCCTTCATTACAGCATAGGCATAATTGTTCAAAACTAATATCTTCTAGGCTAATGTTTAATGTGATTTGAAACACTAATATACGACACTCTATATGAATTTTGATTACGTTTTGTTAGTAACAAATCTTATCTTTCAAATTTAAAACAACAACTCAATGTTTGTAAATATTATAATTATTAACATGGTTGTTTTTAACCATAGTTATTAATTAATTTTTTTTATCTTATATTAAATATTAATGAAATATTTGTAATAATTAAAAAATTATCGAGCCTGTCCACGAGCATTCGAGCCGAACTTAAGGTAACTCAGGCTTGGCTCGTTAAGGTCTTGAGCCGATCTTGGACTGGAATCGAGCCCGCTCGAGACGAGCTTTGACTGAGCCGAACTCAAATAGTTTGCGAGCCTCCTTAGCTCAATAACACTCCTAAAGTCAAACTTACAACTACCTTTTTTGATGACCAATTAATCCGATAAACAGTAATCTAGCCTAATTAAAGTTGACGAAGTTACAAAGTGAACTTGTTTTGCAATAATAAAAAAGTAGACTTAAAATGAAAAGGCTACGCAAATGTTTATTTATTTAAAACAATTTTTAAAAAAACTAGTGGCATATTGCCCGCCCTCAAATACTAAAACACAAGGTTGCGTTTTTTAATTTTTTAAGGAAAGAGTTGAATTGTCAATGTCAAATGTCATCACTCATCGTTATTCAATTTGAGTCGCCAAGCTATCAAGTTACAGTCTTGTACCAAACGCAAATGCAAGTTAATATACATCAAGACTAGTAGTTGCATTAGCCTCACTTGGTAGTGCTATGACCAGAACATTTAACATTTTTTTAAGCAAGTTGAGTTGCCATTAGCCAATCATTGCTAAGCATATAACTAAAGCAATTTTAAGTGCGTGTATGGTAATTGGTGAAGGTAGGCACAAAAAAGATAATCGGAGATTCCATCACACAATACTTGGACTCCGTGAATTACACATATTGAGCCAGCGTTTAATATATCTACACTAGCTTCTATGCACGCAACACGTGCGTCGATTACTCGATTCTCTTCTTAAATTTCATCTAAATATAATTTTAAAAGTGTAATATATAATCATTATAATGTAAACTAAGTAATTTATAAAGTGTTTAGAAATTGATGAACATTTAGATTAAAGTCTTATAGTCAAATTTAATTTGTAAGAAAATTTTTTAATCGAGTAACCATTTTTTCATTATGTGAAGTTACTTTGTTAATACTAATTTAGTTTATTATTGGTATTCTAAGGAGACATCAATACACACCATGACCCAATCTTTAAATTAGGAAATGATATAATTGTAGAAAATCTTAATATGCAATTATATATTTAGCTAAGGATAAAAAAGGTTTTTCATAGGGGGGACACCATACCTCCCCCCTTGGCTTATATAATAGAGATATATACAGATATACTATATTATTTAAATCATACTCTCTTGTTACAAAGTTACAATTCCCTCATATTTTTATTTAGTTATTCCCTTTTATTAATCTTACAATTTTAATATAATGAATTTTAACCTTTTTTTTATACACTAATATATAAAAATAAATATATCATATTTCCTCCGTTCTGAAATAAATAAAACGTTTGTCTTAAAAAAGCTCTCACATAAAAGAGAGAAGCGTTTCATTTATTTAAGGACGGAGGAAGTATATTTGTTATGTTATTAGATTTATCTCAGTGCAAACCTTTATTTTTCATAATATATACTTTTATAGTTTTAATTAATTGATAAATAAGGATATTAATGATAAGTTTGTGCATAGACAGGTGTGAAAGTCAAAAATAGAATAACTAGATAAAATATAGTGAATATCTATCCATTGTTTACAGTGGAAGATTTATATACACTTAAAAAGATTTATCTAGAAATAAAATTACTCTTTCCCTATTTCAAAAATTTATTGTCTTGAGTGTGAAAATCTCCACCTTCTCTGGGATCAAGTCAGTCTTGATCACGACGGTGGTAATCGGCAAATCTGGACTCCCACCAAGTCCGGCTCTTTATTCGTAAAATCCTTCACTTTTGAGCTTGCAAAAACTACTTCTTCCTAATCTCACAATATTTTCAAAGTGGTGTTGAGCCTTAATGTTTTGATGATAACAAGCAAACTTATATCTAATGGTTTTAGTTTGTTGGAAGACAATATATTTTCCAGAGTTGAAACAAATTCAAGAGAGGAGAAGTTTAATTTGCATTATGAATTCCTAAGGAAGGAACTGGAGTTCCAGAGTTGGAGGTGCAGCTAAGTTCTACAGTTGGAAGCTATCTTGAAGTAGTCAATCTAACACAACTCAAAGCCATAAGTTGATAAAGAAGAATCAATATTCAAGTGCAAATTCCGAAGCAAGTTCCTATGAAGGTTACCAAGTTCCTACGAGGATTTATGAATATTTGTTAGATCTGAAGATGAAACGTCAAAGTTGAAACTTCTAAGTGTGGATCCATAAAGTCTAAACATATGAGTTTATTTTTAGGATTTATGTAAGAGCACCATTAACCATAATCTTAAAATAAGATCATGTGCACAATCTTAAAAAAAATCCGTTAATCATGAGTGAGAATAAGATTGAGGGTTGATTGAAAGTAAAAAAATAATGTATGGGACGATTGAAACAACCATCAGGCGTGGGAGTAGGACCCACATCCTAATCTGACAAAAATTAATTTTTTTTGCTTTTCTTCAAGCCAAAACGCGGTGTTTTGACTGGAATAAAAGCAAAAAAAAATTAAGTTTGCCAGATTTTCTGACGCGAGTGTTATATTTTCTGACGTGCGTGTCAGATTTTGACACTTGTCAAATTTTGGCAGGAGGGAGATAAAAACAATTACAACTATTAAAAATGCAATATCTTATAAAATACAGAGCCAAAAAATATAAAAAAATTACCAATGGCTCTATTTTTCCAAACTGTACAAATAGAGACCCATTTTTCAATATTTTGAACAAAAACTTTTTCAAGCTATTTACTAATTTCTTATAATTTTGCTTATTAATATGAAATATCTTCCATTTTTACACTCCGAAAAGAAATTAATTACCAAATGATCTCTTTGTGCATTTAATTTAGTTAATGATAAAACAGCTAATTATATATTTAATTTAATTAATTAATATTTTTATCAATTATTAATGGATATTTCATATATTAAGAAGTAAATAATTAAAATATTGTGTAATAATAGTTGGGTGATGAGAGAGAAAAAGTAGTTGGGTGGGGTCAGAAAGTAAGAGAGAGTGGAAAAATTAGTTGGGATGATTTTTGTTGTTGTTTATGGTTAATAGGATAGGTGGGAAAAGATTGCAGGATGTTATTTTTTAGAGAGAGAAAGCTAGAAAGAGAGCGGGGTGATCTTATTTTACGATCATGAAGGAGGGTTGACGCGCTCGTTGTAAACACGTCAAAGATACCTAAACTACCCAATATAGGGCAAGTAAAGGGTCGAATCCACAAGGACTAAGGGAAGCACCAATAAGTATCGATTTATGATAAGCTAAGCAAAGTCTATGTTTTTGAAGATTTATAGATGAAAAGACAATAAGAAAAATGACTTTGGGAAGGGGTATCCACCAATCAACTCATTCACAAACCAAGCAATCACAATGGGAATCAACAATGGGGATCAATTGAGGGGAATTGTTCATCCATTGGTACTCTAACCACTCTCTCGAGCTAGCTAGATTGGCCTAGTCTCTTACCGAAGACCTATTCTCATGGCTAAGGCATTCAACCAAGCATATCAATAAACATGATGAACCTAAACAAGCAAACTAAGTCCCCTAGCCTAGGTAGTCCCTATTCTCATGGTCCTTCAAGCCTAATAATCGATTTGAGGCAACCCCTTAACTTCATCTCTCGATCCTTCACTAAGGGTACCTAAATTATGCTCCTATGATGGCCAATTACACAAACATTCATGAAAATGCCAAATCAATTAACCAAAATTATTCCAAGTCAAAACCCAATGTTGGATTTAGAGGTTCATGAACTCATTAATGGCTTCAAACCCTTCTCAAAGAAATAGCTACTCACAAATCATGATAAATTATAAACTAAAAACATTAGCAACTATTAACATGAACTAAAACAATAATCTAGGATGAACAAGTAAATCGAGTGAAAATGACATGAAAATAAGAGAATAAAACAATAAAATATAAGAGAGAGTAATAAATTCTCATTAAAGTTGCAAGGAGCCTCCAAATCTTCAAGTTTCCTTCTTAGATTCTTCAAATTCCAAGCTTTCAACAAGTTTCTCTCACTTCTCTCTCTAGAAATGAGATTTTCTCTCTCCTAGGGTTCTAAGAATTTCAAATCTCCCTTTATTAAAATATAATCTAAATTAGCTTAAGTTAAAATAAGAGGAGTCCCTCTTATATAGTCATAAGAAATAAAACAGAAAATTACAAAACAACCCCCGCATTAAAACAAACAAAGTAGCAAAAAACGTTCCGGAAATATAACCCACCCCGGGCGGGTTGGATGACCCGAGCACTCGGGTGGCCTGACCCGAGCCCTCGGGTCACCTGACCCGGGCGGGTCAGCTGATCAGGACTGAAATATGAGTTCTCCGCAGATTGACCCGGGCGGGTCATTTGACCCGAGCGCTCGGGTCAATTTTTAGTTTCGTCTGTTCATTTTCAAACGGCCATATCTCACTCGTTTTTCATCGGAATTGAGCTTGTGACCACTTATTGGAAAGCTATTGAGCCAAACTTTCATCCCCAACTTAAATGGTTCAAAAATATTTTGTGTGCTGAAAGTTATAGCTATTTGAAATTGACCCTTGTGCGCAAACTCTTCCAAAACTTCTTATATTTGCCCCCGGAACTCGGTTATGCTTCCTTGATGCTTCCTTGACCTTCCTCTTCGATATTAACATTTGGGGTTATGCAAGTGTCCTCCAAGCGTGCTCCTAAGTCCTGAAATGAAACAAATCGCCCAAAGAAAGTGCATACAAGAAGGACAATTGCACAAATTAAGGAAATAGCTAACAAACTAGCCTAAACTAACTCAAAAACAACTATAAAACCAATTAAAAACTATCAAAAAGTAAAGTAATAAACAAGACATCAAGGGTGCTCTAAGTATTTATGTATAGTGTTGTGGAACATCAAGAACTAGTTAAGTATGACAAAAAATATTAAAGCAATTTTCGGAAAATATTGAGAAAAATATAATAGGATATTCTCCAATAAAAAGTTTTTAATCACGTTTCCTAGACCTATGCTAATAATACTGTTAAGCGTTTTGCTAAACGTGTGTTTGTTAGGAGTGTTCCCGAAGTTTTTCTAACAAACTCACTGCCATTGCCTAGGTTTTGGACACGTTGATAGTTAGTGGGAGAGAAACTTGGTATAGGCTCTTAAGGGAGCTTTCTCTATAAATAGTGAAAGGATCCTATTAAACAAACAACACAATCAACCAAAAAACTATCAACATAATTTGTGCCAAAAAGTTTTCCAAGTCCTATGTTCTTAGTCAGTTCCTACAGTTCCTAATATTGTACTTAGCGTCTAAACACAAGAATTTTTATATCATTCTAAAGGGTTGTAAGTGAGGAAGAGTTGTGGGAACTCTCGAGTAGATTAGAGTTAATTTCATAGTATAGATCAGAGAAAGAGTAGTACTGTGATTGAGGGAGTCATAGTGGGGAATAGTTAGAAATCTGAGTGGAACTTGCGAGAGAATTAGAGTTCGGAGTAGAACTTGCGAGTGTTGGACTTCCGAATGGAACTTAAGTATGTAATAGGTTGTAATAGAGGAGGTTCCCTATTTTGGTGAAGAGCTTAAATCTAGAGGACGTCATGGTTTTTCTTCTTTTACTAAGATAAGAAGTTTCAACGTAAAAATCTCTCTTGCATTCTCGTTCCTTTAATCTTTCTAATTTAATTTCGCAAAAACTATCGATTTATTTCCATATAAGTTGCAACTAGAATTCACCCTTCCCCCTCTTATAGTACTCCATCAAATCTAACAAGTGGACTTGTCCCCCCACCGCATAGAAATTGTAACACTCCGTCCTTTTATAGACATAAATTAAAGAAAGTAGAACAACTTATTGAAGGAGAGACGATAGCGGAAATATCTTCAAGACGAAGATGTACATGTCACTCTACGGTTCAAATTAAACTAATCAAACTTGAAATTTAAATCCCATATTAACTTAAACCAAAAATATCCAAACGGAGGCAAAACAACTTCATAAACCCAATTTAAGAAACATCAATAAAAATAAAATATAAAGTCTCAAAAAGCCTAATAAGTCTTCCTTCACAACCCACAATATATAAAAGAACTACTCTTCATTATTACCTGCAAAACATAACAACAAATATCCACAATCAGTGGGGAGTAACTAACAGCTCTTCCAGCCCAATTAGGATCCGTATAAGAGCTATCAAGCATTAATAAATAAGTCATAAAGACAACAACTCAAAAAATAATATAAATCATTTAGACAAAGACAATACAGCAAGCCAAAATACCAATGGTGTAAAGATAACATAATAAACAATGGATAAATAAATTTATATATAAACTCAAGGATCAATAATACAAGCCATCACTGTTTAATATAATAAAATAATATAGTTAGTTTGAGAGAGAACTGAACGCTAGTGGATCGCAACCCACTTCCTATGGTAATGTCGGATCGCAACCTCCGGGCCGGCCTATGGGTTACGTTCCCTACTTTTTGTGTCTAAAAATGGCCATACCCCGATGCGGTGTAGGATTTCGTCCTCACCGAGCCTCTTGGACGACAACAAAACCAAGATATACCTAGGATTCCGTCCTATGGTTTGCATGTTCTTCACCTTGGGATTCCGTCCCTCCGGATATCTTACTCTCAAACCGAAACAATAATTAAAATAATACTCATAATCATCAACAAATCATTATCAACTCAAGCGGATGCCCTTAAGGCCTTACACCAAATCAGCAGAAATCTAGGATCGCAACCCAAGAATTTCAATTTACAAAAACACATTTTCTTTATAATAATAATAATAATAATAATAATAATAATAATAATAATAATAATAATAATAGTAGGTAAATAATACAAGTAATAACATTATCTCCAAAATACCAACAATCTCATCATGCTAAAAAAAAGCCACTCATGTTATAAATACCAACTCATATCGACGTAGACATAATAATAGTTCACTGAAAATGCCAAATACACACTAGCATAATTATAAAACAAATTAACTCATATAATACACATCAAGCAAACAAAACAAAAAACAAAAAATTAATAAAAGAAAACAAAAGAAAATGAGAATAGCAGTAGCAAACTAACATATCAATAACACACATGCTATAATGACAACTTATTATAAGAACTCTTAAACCTTAACCCATAAATCCTATAATACCGCCTAATCACATCTCACAGAAACCACATGAATAATTAGTCAGCATAACAACTCACATGTATTATTACTAGGCGCCAATAACGTAAATAAAACATTACAATTGAGTAACAAAGCTATTGCAAGCCCTATAAAATTTTGTAAAATGAAACTCCAACATCAGACGAGACCCCATACTTGATACTACCACACGAACTGATTTCATCAATTCAACACCTCATGATTAAACATAGAGTGGAAGGCACCATGTTCACAACAACAATTAATAAAAAAACTCTTCACTATATAAGAGTTAACTAGCAGACACATTCTACATAGGAACATCCTAAAACAATGATACCAAAACATATGAATAAGGCTCGTAACAAATTCTCCAATCAGACAACAAAATTCACAAGTTCTCCAAACAATCACATACACATACAATTTATAAAAACTTATGGAAGAAGCATATAACATGATGTTAATCCCACCCAAATTCCTAGAATCAATACTAACCCAACTTAAGTATTAAAACTAGATAATCCATATACGAATACTAATCGATCTAGGGTCGCCGTTAGTTACCTTGAAGACCTCCAATTGGTTGCATTCTACTTCGTGAACATCATAAATTTCTCTATGTGCTGCTCTGCTCTGATCACGATTCCCGACAATTGAAAGCTCTGATTCAAAATCTCTTCGGTCACAATGAAGGTAGAAAATGTCCTCAACATGCTGTCCAAATTTTAGAACGATCCAACGGTTAGATCTCCGGTGATAGCCATATTCGTGAAGGTATAGCAGGAAAAACCGAGATGAACTTTTCCCCTGAACTTTGTCTCTTCAAATGGTCGAATAGAATGGGGAAAAATGGGCAGATTTTCTAATCAATTTCCAGCAGCAAAAGGGGAAATAAATAAGGGGGTTACAAAGGTTAATGATGGGGTAATTATGGGGTGATAAAATTGGTGTTACAAAGGGATTTCAAAGGTTGAAATAAATCTGCAAATATCTCCCATACAAGACATTATTTCGGACAGCTTTTAGGAACATAAAACTTCAAGTTAAAAAGTCGTGCAACGGTCCAAAACGCGCTAAAACAGAATAAAATATTAGCGAAAATCCGTGGTGTTACGGAAAGTTTCTCATGGTTCGCTCTGTTGGGGAAACGAAACACCAAAGAATAATTAATTCGGTTGGGCATTATTCCTCTATCAGACTCCAATTGCATCCTTAGTAACCTTCACATAATCTTGTGATCATCTTTTTCCTTCATTGTGATATTGCTTGGAAGTTATGCTGCTGGTGGCTATTATTATGGGGCTTTAAATGGGCTCCTCTTTCTCGCCTAAATGAGGTATTATATCAATGGAAGTTTGGAGGAAATGGAGCTTTATTCAAAGGTTTGGGCTGCGACATTGTAGAAAAAGCGAAACTCCTGAATCTTCAACAATATCTCATGCTCCTTTGATCAGTTGAAGGATTTGGTCCTCAGTACTATGAGTTTCTGCATTAAAGGTTGGAGGGGGTGACCCTTTTCCCTACACCTCAAATGATATTGTCCACAATCCCGCTTGTCTTCTTTGGCAAGATAAGAAGTGCGGTTTGCATCATCGCCACCCCCGTCACTACCTTGGTGATGCCTCGGTGCCCACCACCCTTGCTTTCTTCCTCAAATGGAAAGTTGATGCATCATATGACCCATTGTGTTCTTTGAGGGCTATTGGAGGTGTTCTCCGTAATAATTCTGGAATGTTCATATGTATATTATCAAACCCCATTCCTCCATGGAAATCGACTCTACCAAAGTTTACGCTATTAAAAATATGATGTTTATTAAAGTAAAACTAGTTGCTGGCCCAGACAATGTCCTGGATCATTTTTCTTTATTAATGTGTGAGATTAGATTTTATAGCATTGTAAAATAATCCTAAAACATCACATTTTGTGATAGTTGTAGTAGTGTAATAGGTTAATTTGAAGCATGTTATATTACTAAGAAAAATCGAATCCTAGTTTTACGAGACAATCACCAACTAAAACCTTTATTTATTTATTTTTGGTTAAAGCCAAACTAAAACCTTTTAACAACAAAGAAATGATGATAAGTCAATTTGATATACGTACACTTATAGAATTATAGTTAAAAAGCACAAGTAGCTTAGACTACATGTATCCATTTTTTGTTACTGATCTAGCAAATACAGTAAATTTTTTTAATTAAATATGATTATGAAAGCTAAACATACGATTGATAGTCATTTGAAAAGAACAGCACTTATATAAAAGATTAAAAAAGTTATCATACTTTCAAGAAAAAATACACAAAGATCTTCATAAATAATTTATACAAATTATTTGGTTTTGTATTTTAAGATATGAAATTGTTACTTTCGGATAATGGAAAGTAATTGTGAGTTTCACTAATTATGGCATGTATGTTATCTTGTCTTTAAATACTACCTCCGTTTAATATTATTTGCAACGATTTGACATAAAGTGTGAGTAGAAAAGTGTGAGTAGAAAATGTCTAATCGTTGCAAATAATATTAAACGGAGGTAGTACATTTTTCCCCAACAAAGACTAATATGAAATTATAAATTAGTGTGTTAGTGCACTAGTAGAATTAATGCTTATTGCTGCGGTGATATTGCTGCGGTTTTACCCATACGCAGCAATATATAACGACAAAAAAAAAGGTAAATTATAAAATAAATATATTGCTGCGGTTTTTATTAAAAACCGCAGCAATATGGTTACAACGGTAACCTTTGGCCAAATAGTTGACCTTTTGACCAACCATATTGCTGCGTTTTCTAGAGAAAACAGCAGCAATATATATCCAACGGATTTTTTCAAAAAAGTGTAACATTGTATTCCTGAAATATATTGCTGCGGTCTCTTTCAGAAACCGCAGCAATATATTAAAATAATGTAAAAAAATATTATTTTAATATATTGCTGCGGTTTCCGACTAAACCGCAAGAATATCCCGTACTCCGGATCTAAAACACGGGTTTTTTTTTTTTGACTTCACTGTTTCTCTACTTTCTCTCTCTATTCGCATTCTCTCCTCTCTCTCTCTCTCTCTCTCTACTCTCACACTCTCTCACCATCTTCAAATTTCCGGCGATAAGGTTTCATTTTCCGGCAACAAGGTTTCCGTTTCCGGCGACAAGGGTACCTAACTCGTTTTTTCGGTGGTTTTCGGCCTTTTTGGAGCGGTTTTCGGCCGTGTTTTAGCCCCTCTTTGGTGCGGTTTTCGGCCTTCTTTTGTGCGGTTTTCGGCCTTCTTTTGGTGCGGTTTTCGGCCGGTTTTGCGCTCCTCTACTTCGTTCCACGGCCGCTAGGGCCACCTTCCCCCTTGTTATACGGTTAGTTTTTCATTAATTCTTATTAATTTTCAATTGTCTTTTTTCATTTATAAAAAAAATTGGCTTAAATTGTAGTTAAAAATGCTCAATATAATATATATATATATATATATATATATATATATATATATATAGATTACTTATGAGATTTAAGGATTAAAAACTAAATTTGTGATGATTTTGCTTAAGTTTTTGTATGCCCTAGAATGTTATACGGGATTGTTTTTGCATAAGTGTGGTGAATTGTTTGAAGTGATATATATAATGGGCTTATTTTTGCAATGCCTTCATATTAATAGACTCACCAATGGGAGAGGAAGGGAAATCTAAGGAATGGTTTGGTATTTGTTGTTTGGTTATGACTTGAAATCGCTTAAATGCGATTGTTTGTATGTATAATGCGATTGTTTTTTTGCAATGCCTTCATATTTATAGACTCACCAATGGGAGAGGAAGGGAAATCTAAGGAATGGTTTGGTATTTGTTGTTTGGTGATGACTTGGAATCGCTTGAATGCGATTTTTTTATGTACATCATAATGCCTAGATACCCGTTCAAGATTTACTCATTAGGAGTAAGTCTTGAATAGTCCCCGTTTGGGACTTGTTCTTAAACGTCACATCTCACTTAGGTAGTGAATGTGGGTTGATTCTTTGATTCTAAGTGAAATACGGTTAATCATTTCCCTAATTTGTTCTCCGGGTGCATATAAGATAAGCAATTATCTTCATCGTGTACTTGGAGAACTGAAGGGAAATGCTGCCGAATTTTACTTAGAATCAAAGATGATACATGCATTCACTAGTGGGATTGGACGTTTAAGAATGGGTTAGGTTGGAGTGATAAGGACCCAGTGGAAGCATGCATTGAATATTAGTTTGTTGTGTTATATTTATGTGAATTTTTTAATTGATAATAAGTTTTAATGGATGTATATATGTGTGGGGGTTTTTATAAATGGATCGAAGTTGGATGTATGGAAAGCGGAATACGTTGGAGTTCGTACAAGGTGTGAATGAGTTTTGTAAACGTGCTTGTAGAGCATCAACAACTTACTTGCGAGGATGAGATATATTGTCCATGTGTTGATTGCTACAATGTGAATACGATTTCGATATTAGGTTAATAAGAGATCATATTATTCGTCGAGGATTTAGAGCCGAGTATTATATTTGGTTATGGCATGGTGAGAAGGGAAAGTATACTCGAGAATAGGGTTATTGTTGATGATGGCACTAGTAACTCATTAGAGATTGATATGTCGAATGTTGGGGCGAGAGAATGAATTTGTGATTGAAGATCATGTTAGGATAGAAGGTGATGATGTTGTAGGTAATGAAAATGATCACGGAGATAATAGTGACACTGAGGATGAAGAGTTTGGTGATGATCGATTAGGTGAGATGTTGGAAGGGGCACGTGACCATTTTAAAGAGCGGTCACGAGTGTTTGACAGTTTGTCTGAGGCTGCTGGGAAACCCCTTTATCCAGGGTGTACAAAATACACTCAATTGAGTGGGGTTTTAACCCTTTTCAACATCAAAGCGAAACATAATTTGACTGATGTAGGCTTCACATAACTCTTAGAAGCTTTACAAGATATGTTTCCTGAGGGTAATTTATTACCAAAATCCACCTACTATGCCAAAAAATTAATGTGTCCTTTGGGTTTAGAATATGAGCGGATTGATGCCTCGTCCGAATGATTGCGTGTTGTATCGAAATGAGAATGCGGACCTTTATGAATGTCCGAGGTGTGGTAAGTCCCGCTATAAATTGCCGGATGGGGTTGAGCCTGGGCCGGGCAATACGGGTCCTTCTGCGAAAGTGTTGTGGTATCTTCCAATTGTGCCAAGGTTTAGGAGGCTATTTTCTATCAAAGAAGATGCAAAGAACCTAAGATGGCATGCTGATCGGAGAAAGAAAGATGGGATGCTTAGGCATCCAGCAGATTCTCCTCAATGGAAAGCTATAGATTCCGGATATCGGGAATTTGGTCGGGAAGTTAGGAACTTGAGACTTGCATTGTGTACGGACGGAATGAACCCTTATGGTACTTTGAGTAGTCAACATAGTACTTGGCCTTTGTTCGTTAGTGATATACAATCTTCCTCCATGGTTGTGCATGAAGCGGAAGTATATTATGTTGTCTCTCTTAATTTCCGGGCCTAAACAATCGGGAAATGATATAGACATATATCTTGCACCTCTCATCGAAGATCTCAAAAAGATGTGGGACGAAGGTGTTATGGTATTTGATGCGTATTCCAATGAAGATTTCGGGCTTCGTGCTATGCTATTACGTACTATAAATGATTATCCCGCTTATGGCAATTTGTCGGGGTATAAGGTCAAAGGAAAAAAGGCATGTCCCATTTGTGAGAATGGTATGGAGGCTACACATTTGCCACATTGTGGAAAACATGTCTATATCATTAATAGGCAATTCCTACATAATTCTCATCCATATCGAAAGAAAAAAGCACCATTTAACGGGTTAGTTGAAAATGCTCCAGCTCCTAGACCGTTGACCGGAAAAGAAGTTTATAATCGTGTGAAGGGGATGGGCACAATATTTGGTAAGGGGTTAAACCTTCGGAAGACGATGGTGTCATTTGGAAAAAAGAGTCTATATTACGGAGACTTCCTTATTGGAAATACTTACCGGTTAGACATTGTCTCGATGTAATGCACATTGAAAAAAAATGTTTGTGATGCAATTACCGGTACTCCGTTGAATATGCCGGGAAAAACTAAGGATGGTTTGAAAGTTAGCGAGAGATATGGAGAAATTGAAGATTCGGCCTAATTTATGGCCAAAGATTAAGGAAAAAACTAAGAAAGGAAAGGGAACAACAACATATTTGCCTCCAGCTTGTTATACATTGTCTAGGCAAGATAAACAATTGTTCTGTGAGTGTTTATACGGTATTAAGGTTCCCACTGGATACTCATCTAACATGAGAAGACTTGTTTCTTTGAGTGATCTGAAATTAATTGGGCTGAAGTCCCATGACTGTCATGTGTTGATGCAAGTGTTTTTGCCGATTGCAATACGCGGGATTCTTCCAAAACATGTCAGGCTTGCCATCACGAGGTTGTGTTCATTTTTCAATACCATATGCAACAAGGTTCTTGACCCTGACAAGTTGGATGCTTTGCAAAATGAGGTGGTCATAACACTTTGTCAATTTGAGATGTATTTTCCACCTTCTTTTTTTGACATTATGGTTCACTTAGTCCTTCATTTGGTAAGAGAGATTAAACTGTGTGGTCCTGTGTTTTTAAGATGGGCATACCCTTTTGAGAGACATATGGGTTCTTTGAAAAAGAAAGTGAGGAACCTAGCAAGACCAGAGGCGAGTATTATTCAAGGAACAATTGCCGAAGAGGTTGGAGGATATTGTTCTTCTCATTTTGCTAAGGCTGTGACGATAGGCCTTCCAAAGTCCAGACACGAGGGAAGGTTAGAAGGCAAGGGTGGTGTCGGAATGCGACATATTTCGCCTTCAATGAGTGAGTTGAATAAAGCTCATCTTTTCGTGTTGCACCATGTTACTGAAGTTAATCCATACTTAGAGAGACATATGCGTGAATTGCGCCACAAAAACCCGTCAAAAGGGGAGACGGCGTTAATGAATGAGCATAACAAGTCTTTCATTGATTGGTTCCATAATAAAGTAATTGGTGAATTGTCTGCAAACGACCATCATGTACCCGATACAATTAAGTGGTTGGCATACGGTCCACGTGACAATTTTAAATCGTATGAGGGGTATGATATCAATGGATTTACCTTTTACACTGAACGTCAAGACAAGAAATCGAAGGTGGTACAGAATTGTGGGGTTTCAATGGTTGCATCATCTAGGGAGTATGCGAGTGCAAAGGATAAAACTCCGGTTGATGCTACACAATCATATTATGGGATCATTCAGGAAATATGGGAGCTCGATTATTGTGACTTCACTATGCCTATTTTTCAATGCAAGTGGGCGGATAATAGACGTGGTTTGCGAAAGGATGAGTGTGGTTTTACTCTAGTCGATATGAGTCGTCTGCGTGACACCGAAGAACCTTTTATCCTCGCATCACAAGCAAAACAAGTGTTTTATGTATCTCGATCCCTGTAGACACTCGGTGGTGCATTGTTGTTAATGGTAAAAGGCGAATTTTAGGAGTTGGTGATGTTGACGATGAAGAAGAATATGATAAGTTTGATGATATTCCCCCTTTCTCAATCCCAAGTGATGATATGATGGATGTGTATGATACTGAAAATAGTTACATGCGAGTGGATCACCGGGAGGGTATAACGGTCATCGAGCAACCTATTGACCAAAATTAAAGGTAAAAAATGTTCTATATGAGTAATTTGAATACTAAATTGATGTACTTATAATAGATTTCATTACAATAATGTGTTGATATATATTGTTTTAAATTTTGTTAACACTTTTTGTTGTTTCTATGTATATGTTACGTACATGGCTAGTGACGGTTCGAGCGATCGAGTCATCGGATTCCGATGCACCATTTCACACGAAAAGGAGGCTGATCGGGGGGAGGACAGCGATCGTGCTGCGAGATGCGTTTGATGCTTGGATGGAAAGAATGGAAGTAGAAGGCGATAGAAATGCTTTACTTGACATTGAGGTGACATCCGATCCACGTCGGCCACCCCCCTCGGGTTCGCGATTATTGTAATATTGAATATGTCATTTATTTGTTCGTTCTCTAATTCATAGTTTCCTTATTTTGATTCTTAGATCCTCGTCGACCACTGCATATTATGGTGCACAAGGGAGGGGGAAGAAGTCGGGTGGGAAGACAAAGGCAGCTAAAAAGAGTAAAAGAGGTCCCACGATGAATCTCCACAACACGGAAGATATGTTCTTACAGTTTGATGAATTGGGGAGACCAACGAGGTAATTATTGATTGTAAGATAGTTATAATTTACCATGCTTAGGATTTAATGTTTATATTTTGTAATTGTTTTTTCTATTAGGCACGTGGAGATCCAAGTATGGTATTTGGGTCGGTCTTTCTATACGCAGGCTTAACATCAATTGGAAATGGAAAAACATTTCTCCCGCCTTGTTGGATTTGATGTGGACGGACACTATGGTAAGATTTGTTTCATTTACAATTTTGAGATTTATTGTTCTATTGTTGATCTAACGTGCTTATTTATTTGTTTATGATGGAAAACAGAATATGTTTCACCTTCCGGACGAGATAAGCTATAAGAGGCATTACTTGGATCTGCCGTGAACTCCAGATGGAGGGATTTCAAGAGCAAATTGGTATCCGGTTGGATCACCATGACCCGAGTCGATCAAAGAAGGAGAAGCTAGGTGATACTCCGCCGATTTATACAAGCACATCAAGACGGAGGATTGGCTTACCTTCAAGGAGGCTATGACGTCGATGAGGCCGTAGTAAGTTAAATTATATTCTAATAACTTAATGTGTTTTATTAAATTAAATTATATTCTACTAACTTAATGTGTTTTTTATTGCGGAAAAAGCGAGAAAAGGCGCTCGAGAGTGCAAAAAGGAATACACATCATCACCACTTAGGGCAAAGGAACTATGGGGATGCTAGAGAGTTGTGGAAGCAGGAGAACTTTTCTCCACCTAGTTTTAATTACTCGGGATCGTCATCTAGTACACCATCCTCCTCGGTGTCCTCTCATGTTACTCGGGGTGATGACGGTGGTGCGCGATGCATAAGAAGGATCTAGTCACCAAACGACGATTTATTCCAACTCGAGGAAACAAAGATTGCAGTGACAAATACGTATGTATATCACTATATATAACTTTTAGTTTGACATGTATACGTTTTTTATTTATTAAATACATTTTTGTTATTTGGAACTTGTTTTTTAGCAGTTGGAGTACAAGGAGAAGCAAGCCAAGGGTGAGTTCACTCCGGTGCGTAACAAAGACGCCCGTTTATGGCTCTTGGAGAGAAGCCGGATCACTCGGGTCGTTGTTATGGTTTTGGAGGCTACAATGTTGGCTATAGGAAGGCTTTTGGTCTTCCACCTCCTAGGAACTATTGGAGCTCGAGTCGGGAACAAGAGGAAGCATTCATGCGAGAAAATGGCGAGAAGGTGGAGAACCGACATTGCCACATATATGCGGAATGTGGCGCTTTCACATCCCACTCGGCCTACCTACTCCACCATTTGCTCCACCATTTGTTCCATCAGCTGCTTCACCATCTACCGGCCACTGCTTTTCAGCCCACTCGCTACCTTTTCCGCCAATTGTTCCATCACCGCGGCAAGATCTTCCGGGCTAGCTGCTTTTCACCCCACTCAGCTACCTTTTCCTCCATTTGTTCCATCACCCGCTTCAAAGCATCTTCCGGTCCAGCTACTTTTCAGCCTACTCGGCTACCTTTTCCTCCATTTGTTCCATCACTTGCTTCACCAGTTGTTCCATCACCGCTTCACCATCTGCCGGGCCATCTACTTCACAGCCCACTCAGCTACGTACTCCACTATCCTGGATTTGGAGACACTTATTCTCCTCATTCGAAGGTACATATATTTATCATATATACATGTGCTTTATACAAATAAGGATCATATATACATGGTGCTTTATACAAATAAGGATCATATATACATGTGCTTTATACAAATAAATATCATAATTATTCATGCTTTATACAAATAATTATCATATATACATGTGCTTTATACAAATAATTATCTTATATATTAAGAACTTTATGTTATTGTTAGGACGAGACTCCCCGTCGATTGTATTTGATAGATCCAACTAGTGCAAAGACTTGTCTAGTGGCGAGATGCACATTCTTATGCTTTTGATGAGACCACTACAGTTCATGGGTCTAGAATGATGAATGATCACCTTCGAGTGAAAATTCATCGTTTTGTAGAGAAGTATGGTCATTTGCCACTACCCGTCCCCGTCCCCGCATATGAAATCGACACTACGGAAACTGCTTTGGGTACCTGGGTGCAATGGCCAAAAAATTTAGTGCAAATATTAGGTGATGAGGTAATTGTTCAAATTTTATCCATTTTTGTTCAAATAATAGGATTAAATGTAAAAATTACATAATCTTATGCGCGTTCTCAAAAATTATTATTAGGTAACACCGACACCTAAAAACAAAAAGGGATTTCGGGGAGGCTGTTAGATGTCCTAGCCCGGCGGCTTTCGGCCGGTTCGGCTACTCGTTATAGTCCAGTAGTTGATGATGTATCGTTCTTGGAATCACTCACTAAATACCGTAAGGAGTTAGCGAGATACGCTTGCCCTTGCCGTCGCAGACGATGATCTTGTTGGTGTAACCTTGCCGAGCTCATTATTCCATTATACGAAAGATGCCACCGCTTATCGACCAAGGAGGATATTGCTCGGTTCTTGAAAGGGGAGATGCTTAATATTTCTATTATCCAAGTGTACATGAGGTAACAATAATCAAAGTTATGATTTTTTTTTACATTTCATTGTATGATAGTTGTATTTTCCACATAAAGTTTATGTTTATCTATTTTTTGTAGGGCAATACAATCGACTTGGATGGATTTGGGGATGCTGTTCGAGTTTGTTAGATGTGCCCGGAGAGTACCGCGGATGTGCATTCTTTGGAGAATCTAACGACTTACATTGAGTGTGCTTTGACTGGATCCGTCGTTGCTGGTGCTAGTATCATCTTCGCGCCAATCTTTCAAGAGTAATATTCTATCTTAATAGTTTTACAAATATTGATTTTTGCATGACATGTGAATTTTTTAAGTAATTATTATTATTCAATCTTGCAATAGCCGTCATTGGATGCTCCTGGTCATACGTCCCATGCTCGGGATTATTTACGTCTTTGATTCCGCTAGCTATCACAAGGAGCGGAAGTTAAAGATTAAACCTCCTATGATAGCGTAAGTTGATCGCTTTGATATATTTTAAATGAATTTAAATTATAATATAAAACAAATAAAGTGTAGGAAAAATTTCATAAAACTACCTTTTATAATCAACTTTTTTCAAAAAAACTACCTTTTAAAAATTTTCTTTCAAAAAACAACCTTATATAACAAATTTCCTTTCAATATACTACCATTTTACCATTAATAGGGTTTAATCACTAATAATTAAGTCACCATAAATTGCTTTTCTTTCTTCCCCTCTCATTTCTTTTCTCTTTTCTCGCTACCCCACCGGCAGCAACACCTACGGCGATTGTCATTTATCGATTATTATTAAATATAAACATAAAATGGTAGTAAATTGAAATGAATTTGTTATATAAGGTAGTTTTTTGAAAGAAATTTTATAAAAGGTAGTTTTTTGAAAAAAGTTAGTTATAAAAGGTAGTTTTTTGAAATTTTGCCTAAAGTGTAATTGATCATTTGAT
The DNA here is from genome assembly GCA_947646795.1 of Beta lomatogona. Taxonomy (NCBI): domain Eukaryota; kingdom Viridiplantae; phylum Streptophyta; class Magnoliopsida; order Caryophyllales; family Amaranthaceae; genus Beta; species Beta lomatogona. Next base: position 41,096 of record CANSNZ010001264.1, on the reverse strand, counting down.
TTTGTTTTATGTAGTGCTTTTAGGAGGTTTCGGATGAGCTGCAACGAAGTTCGTCACAACAAGCTTAGTTGGAAATGTGTTAAGGTATAATAGCCTTATTTTATTCAATTAAAAGCATATGTTATGTCATTCTCATTATACGATAAATTTACTCATTTTCTTAAAACTTTCGTTAAAGTGCCCACAACAACAAGGAGGCACGGAGTGCGGTTATTTTGTCATGCGCAACATTTTTGACGCACTCATTTTATATTCTAGTTCGGAGGATTTCGATGAAGTAAGTTTTTTGTTCACTTATTATTCATTTCATATTTTATATATATAACTATTGAAAGCTAACTTTGGTGAATTATTTTCAGGTTGCTTGTACTACCTTTACCCGCGATCCTTATACTGAAGATCAAATCAATGAGGTGAAAAATAAGTGGGCAAGATACTTTATTGATAATTGCATTGCATAGGTTAGGTTAGTTTATATATATAACTATTGAAAGCTAACTTTGGTTAATCGTATTATTGACTTAATTGATTGCATTTCATGATATATAAATATATATGTTGGATCATATGATATCTATGTTTTATTGAATCTTATATATTTCTATTGTTAAACTTAATTGGAATTTGGATTGTGCGTGGAAGTTGGATGTTGGATGAATTTGTGGATTAGGTGTTGTTTGTTGGATGATTTGTGGATGATGGATGGATGTTGGGATGAATTTTGGATGATGAATTGTGGATGATGGATGGTTGCTGCATATAATATTGTATGGGTTAATTCCCAATTATGGGTTTATCCAATTTACAAACGGAGCTCGTCGAAATTTATGCGAAATTTGTTGCATCCTGCTTGCTGCATTACGCTTCGTGCCGTTTGCTGCATTCCCCGCATTCTGCATTCGGCTTGCTGCATAATGTAAATTATTTAAAAAAAAAAAAAAGGTATATTGCACGCGGTTTCTCCGACAAACCAAACAATATCCTTTTTAATAATAAAAAATACATAATATTGCTGCGGTTTCTCGACAAACCGCAGCGAAATATCATTTTTATAATAATAAAAAATATATCATATTGCTGCGGTTTGTCGAGAGAAACCGCGAAGCAATATTATATATTTTTTTATTATTAAAAAATGATATTGCCGCGGTTTGTCGAGAAACCGCAGCAATATATCTCATTTTATAATAAAAATATCCATATTGCTGTTGTTTGTCTCAGAAACAGCAGAATATGTTTGTTTTAAATAATAATAAACAGAAAATATTACTGCGGTTTTTTTCTCAAAACCGCAAAGAATATGTTTTGATATTGCTTTGCGGTTTTAAACCGCGTATAGAGTCAATTACCTATTGCTGCGCCGTTAATTCTGCGCGGTCAAAACCGCCGCAATAGGCCACTTAAAGACCGCAGCAATAAGCATTTATTCTACTAGTGACTAGTGGTGTCTTTGTATTTCAAATGAGAGTTTACTGGTTTGAGTCTTTCCACCAATATATATATATATATATATATATATATATATATATATATATATATTACATACTTAGTTAAATAATAGGTCCTCAAATTACAAATGGCAAACCTTGATTGAAAAGAGATTTATATGTGTATGATTTTTTTATTTTAGATTACTATTGAGATTAATTATTTTTATGATACTCGGATTTCTTGAGATAAATGCTACCCCTTCCATCCTTTTTAATCTAAACACTTTAATTTTTGATCTTTTTCTTTTTAATCTACGCATTATTGCTTTTCTTATATTTGGTGACATGTCTCATTTATTATTTCTATAGGAACACTACAAGAGGGGGGTGAATTGTAGTGTGGAGCTTATTGCCCAAATAATACGGAATTTAAAACATAAGCAATAAGGAACTGAAAGTGCAAGAGAGATTTTTACATGGAAACTTCTTGTCTCAATATAAGAAAAAAAACCACAACCCGCTCGAGATTTAAACTCTTCACTATAATAGGGAACCTCCTCTTTTACAACCTATTACATGCGCAAGTTCCACTCGAAATTCCAACTCTCTCACAAGTTCCACTAGGAACTCTAACTCTCTCACAATCTCCACTCTATACTCTAGACTTAACTCTAAGTCTTTCAAGAGTTCCCACAACTCTTTCTGAAAGGTTTACTCAAACCCTTCACCCCTAGATAGACTTCACCCCAAGTGTATGCATACACAACAAGAACTTACTCAAGTTTCTAACTCGAACTTGATACAAGAATTCACTCAAACTCTTAACCAAGTCCCCATTACAAGAGTTCACACAAACCCTTTAACCCCAAACTCAAATACAGACATTTGATAATATAATTTAACTCTGGTATATAGGAAATGAAGAACTGTAAAGAAACATGACACTCGTAGGAACTTGGAACTCGGAGGAACCGACTCAAAACGAGGAATAGAAAAATATAATTCTTTTATAACATTAAACCCGAAGCCGGACCTTATGAAATGACACAAGTCAGACACTATGGAATGACACCAGTCAGAATCTATGGAATGACACCAGTCAGACAAATTGAAACTTGAATTAGACGTTCTATTTATAGTTGAATTTGTGTTGAATACTCATTCAGTAACTTCCCACTACTTAGACCACTAACTTCCCACTGCTTAGACCACTAACTCTATGTTTCCATTATGTTTATTGTTCTAAGCAACAAAGAAGCCACTAACTCCACTAACTTAATTTGAACGTGTACAGTAAACGTGGGTTGTAGAACTTGGAAAATAAGTAAACTATTGAACGTGTATTTTGAAATCAATTTATTAAGTTTATTTTAATTAAAATTGAAAACTAAAATACCTTTTATTTTATTACAAGATTTTTCAAAAATTAAATCCCTTATTTTTAGTTGACCGAAAATATAATAGATAAAATCTTTACTTAAAAATAATATCTTTTCTAAAACAAAAAATATAAATAAAATCTTTTCCTAAACTAACTTCCTAATTAATAGGATCTAAGTCTAACTAACTAGGAAACAAAAAAGACTTACTCTTTAAACTATCAGACTACACGTTCAATTTATAGAATTACTTTGTTGTTCCTAATTAAGACTGAATACATGAGTTCCAGTTCGTACGGGAACTCGCGTCTACAAGTTCCTGCACTCACAAAAACTCATTGTACGTATTATAAATCTAAACTTTTTATTTTCCAAAAACTGATAAGATAAAATATAAATAAAAGATATTAAAATCAGAATCCTAAATTATAACCGATTTTATTATAAAAAAAAATACTATTTAAAACTTATCTTTTATTTAAAAACTAAATCTTATCATAAAACAACTAATGCATATTATATAAAAATAATTAACCAAGTAGAGATTTATTAAGAAACAAACTCTAAATAAATTCCTATATATTAAGATAATAATATGCATCAGACTTATTGACTCTTAAATACTTTTGATTCTAAGTTCCACGAGTTCCTTTTGACCTTGTTCCATTACCTTTCATGTTTCTACATACTTACATGAAGCCTAGAAAATAAACTCATATTTTATGCCTTCATACTCCATGATGCTCCAACTTAAGAACCTCATGTTGATAGCTCCACCTCTGGAACTTCGGTGTGCTAGTTTCTTTAAGGAACTTCGTACTCATAGTTCCTGCTTAGGAACTTCTTGTTTCAACTCTGAAACGTCATCTTGCTGCTCTCACTCAGGAACTGCTCCGGAACTTCATATATTAATGTTCCTCTTAGGATATACCTAGGAACCGCTCTGTTTGTGTTCCTTATAGGAACTCTTTTAGGAACTTCACTTGTTGGAAGTCATTCATGATGTGATATATTCAACCTTCAATGACTTGATTTATGTTAATGTAATATACACATCTCAAACACACATGTTAGTTAGATAATCATTATTTGTTTACAATTATCAAAACACTACATGACTCAACAATTTCCCCCTTTTTTATGATGACAAACAAATGATGCTTATCACAAATTAAACAATGAACGATGTACATTAATCCCCCTTAACTAACAAGTCATGCATGTATATGAAGGAAATATCAACATAGATGAACACATCATACAAATAATTTTCATCATATAAGGATGTAGACTTAACTATACTTGACCATAAGCATCATACATATTCTTCCCATTTTGTCATTATCGAAAAGGATCATCTTACACACATTTGTTTTAGGTAAATCATATACATTTATTGTTATATGGTACACTTACCACCATAATGGTTAAACACTTGTTAGTCCCAAAAGCCTCATGAATCTTAATTTTTCAAACTTAGGATGCATGTGCTACACGAATTTCCAACTCACAATCCAAAGACCCAACTTCAAAAACAATCGAAGGAACTTGACAAATAAGAAAATAAAAGTCAAGCAAAAATCAGATTTGAATGTCAAGAATGGATTAAGAGATAGGACATTGTAATATCTGGGTCAAAGACATATGAAAGAAGTTTATGGAACATTTTTTAGTAGAGGGAACTTGAGATATATAGTGTGCTCTACTTTTAATAAGAGGTTCTCAACAATAATTAGAGTTGATCACTTCACCTCACACTTTTGAAATCTCTGCCAAACCCCACACATATTCTCTTGATATATATATATATATATATATATATATATATATATATATATCAAGTTCACTTTTACTCAACAACCAACTCGTGAGGAACTCATTGCACGAAGAAACTTTAATGAATTCATCTTTGTAATCAAGTTCTTCATCTTTCGCTTATGTTCCTCTTCTTAAATCATCAAATCCATGAGTAAGCATTTTTACAACCATATCAAATATTGACTTCTAGGAAATAATAAAGATTTGAACACCCTTGTTTTTTTTCTTTTAAAAAAAAAAAAACAAGAGTGTCATTACAAGTTGTTGCACTTTTCCTAGAATGTCACATTTACATCGATTGCTTCCTTATTCCCCCTGAGTTCCTTACCATTCCTTCATCATAAGGAACTTATATGAGTAGTTACATCTAATGATATATCCTTCGAGCATTAATTGGTAAAGAATAAAATACTTCTTTCTTACTTCTTCCATAACTTGCCCTCAAAAATGTATTTACCATTTATCACTCTTTAATTTATGCATCATTAAACCATAAAAAGTCATGAATTTTAATTTAGAGCACATGGGAATCAGGAGATTTAAAGTGACATGATATGAATAGAATGAGGATTTAATCAATCAAAGGGTATTTGAAGAAATGTGGTGAGAATCGATGATAGTTGGCTAAGAATAGCTTTGTTCCCTCTAAAAGTTAAACCAAAATATAGTATGGGAATTTACCTGTCTTGTTCCATCAAGGTTTTTTTCATTGTACCTTTGGCAACTTAGGATTTTCATGTTTGATAGCATCCATAGTTCTATTATGAGACCTCCAACACTCGAAGCAAGTGAGTATGCCTTTGCGACACAAAATTTAAGTGTAACATATTTACGCTATTGTGTATATAATCACTTCAATTTTAATATGTATAAGAGCCCAATTCAACAAAGCTTTTGGAAAAGAACATGTTTATACTCAAGTCATACTTCATTAAGTCTTGTTCCTCTAAACATTCACTAGTACGAATCGACGATTTGCGTCGGCAAATTTGCGTCGTACGGTCGTACCCTCGAAGAAATGACGCAAATTGACAATTTCCGTCTCGGATAGCATTAAAAGTCTGACGCAAATACCCTGAGGACAGCAATAGGAACCGCACATATGTGTCGGATCCTCAAGCCAAACGACGCAAAAACTGTGATGTGCGTCAGATCCAAGGTCCATCTGACGCATATCATTGAAGCTATATGCGTCGCATCCACAAAACATGCGACGCAAACGTTTGACAACCCACTCGCATCGGCTATATGCGTCGGATGGGCCTCGATCCGACGCAGATGGTTGTTCGGCCCAAACTAGGTGCATACAACACTATCCGCGTCGAACGTGACATACATGTGACGCAGAAACCTCATGTGCGTCGCATGTACATCGCATCCGACGCAGATGACCTGCTCAACCCTTTTTCAACGCACAAGCATGTGAGCTGATATCTGTGTCGCACTTATCTTGGACGCGACGTAAATCCTCTCATTTTTGCTAACTGCGTCGCACTTATCTTGACGCGACGCAAATGCTCCCGCACTAATACACGGGACACGGGACACGGCATACTATTTCTAGCCCTAAAACATAACTCACTCTCAAAAACTTTGGCTCTATCTCTCTCTCTCTCTTTCGTGCGATTGCTAACCTACCCTCGTCGGTGCTCGCTCACCCTTTCCTCGCGCTCCCTCACCCGCGCCGGCGATCCACTCAACCCCTCTCTCCCCCCGGAACATTTGGCGCTCTCTATCTCGTTCGTGCGCTCTCTCGTTCGTGCGCTCTCATTCTCGGCTTTCGATCGCCGCCCACTCTCATTGCCGCCCACCCGCCGGCGAATCTTTGCGGCGGGCGAGCGCGCCGCACTACGGTGCACTCTCTCACACACACTCTCTCTTTATCTCTCACACACTCTCTCTCTTTCTCTCTCACACACTCTCTCTAAGTCCAACTCGCCGCCGCTTAGTCCGACTCGTCGCCGCCGCCGCACAAACTCGCTCGTCGTCATTCTTTGTCGGCAATGTATGTCATTTGTTGTTGTTTTTTTTGTATTAATTTACATTAATCATGTATTTCAAGTTCCCTTAATTTTTTAGGAGTTGTTTTGATTGATTTTAGTTCTGATTTTGTTAAGGGGTTGAAATTAGAATTCAACTCTTGATAAATATGTTGGAATGAATTTTGAGATTGAATTTAGGATGTTCGTAGTTTGTAGTTTGTAGTGCTTATGAATTTTTTACCATTGATCTTAACAATTCTAGTTTAATCTTAATGTTGTTTCTTAATCTCTAATTTTTTAATGTCTTAATATTAGATAGTTGATGTTTATGAGTTATGACTTTTGATCACTAATTTGTGGGTTAGTTAATTCCCTAATGCAGTTGCCACATTCCATCTTCTACTTGTTCGGCTTGCCGGCTCCAAGCTCACCTCATTGTGCTTGTCTTCGCTGCTCCTGAGAGCAGAGGTATATATTATACATTTTGCTTTATGTTTATTTGTTTTATTTGTCCTTATAATGTTGAATTATGACCAAACCTATATGGGAGGTTCGGGAAATCTAAGGAATGCTTATGTTATGTGATTGGGAAAGTATATGTGAATTGTTTGGTTATGTGATTGGGAAAGTATATGTTGAATTATGACCAAACCTATATGGACATACCTTAATGGGGTGGGGAGGAAATCTAAGGAATGGATTGGTTTGTCTTTGTTTAATTGCAATGTGTGCATCATGGACCTAGATACTCGTTTGAGGCTTACTCATCAAGAGTAAGTATTAAATAGTCCCCGGTTTGGGATTGTCTTTGAGTTTCTTATCTCACTTAGGATGTGAATGAATGTTTAGTTTTCGATTCTAAGAAAGATCTAGCTCATTTCCCTAAGCGTTCTCTGGGTACATATGTTGATAGTTTACCTACTATCTTCATACTTGTACTTGGAGAACTGTAGTGAGAAGTGCTTGTCGGATTTTTCTTAGAATTGAAAACCAAACATTCATTCACTAGTGAGATGAGAAACTCAAGGATGGGATGGGATAGGTTGGAGTGATAAGGACCCAAATGTTCATGACAGCATTTGATAAGACACTTTGAATAATGTGATTGATTGTGCTATTTGTTTGGTGTATCTAGTGTATGAATATGGACCGAAACTGGATGCATGGTAATCGGATTTCGACGACATTTCTACAAGGGGTTGATGAATTTATCAGGGTTGCGTTAGAACATCAATCGCATAATGGGTCAAGGTCAGTCTTGTGTCCTTGTTGTGATTGCAATAACTCTAGGGGGTATCATGATGTGGATCAAATTAAGGTTCATTTGATTCGTCGTGGGTTTAAGAGTAACTATACTAGGTGGACATGGCATGGAGAGTTTTATAATCAGGGTATGAGCTCCACTAGCTTGTGTGATGATTTGCATGTTGATCACATTGATGATGAGGTTAAGGTTCATATCGAAAAAGGAGAGTTTAATAATGAGAATGATAGGGTAGATGATGAGAATCATAGGGTAGATGAGATGTTGCACAATTTGGAGAATGAAGGAATTGATCGTCCGAATATGTATGATAATATTTTAAGTGCAGCGGACAAAACTATGTATCCGGGGTGTAAGAATTTCACTAAACTTTCTGGCATCCTTACATTATTCAATATGAAATCGAAGCATAGTTGGAATAGATAAAAGTCTAAGTGAGTTGTTCACTTTTTACAAGAATTGCTACCGATGGGAATGAAATTCCCAACTCTACCTATGAGGCAAAGAAATTGTTGTGTCCATTAGGTATGGAATATGAGAAGATACATGCATGTCAAAATGATTGTGTGCTGTATCGAAATGAGTACAAGAATTTGGGTGAGTGTCAAGGTGTGGAGAGTCTCGTACAAGACAAAGGATGACGATGAAGGGGGTGAGAAAGAAAGAAGCTTCTGCGAAGGTTCTTTGGTATCTTCCAATCATTCCGAGATTTAGGCGTTTATATTCGGATGAAAATAATGCTAAATTATTAAGGTGGCATGCGGATGAGAGGAAGAAAGATGGGATGCTTAGACATCCGGCCGATTCTCCGCAATAGAGAAATATTGACCGAAAGTTTTCCGTTTTGGTAAAGAACCTCGAAATCTTAGGCTTCGGACTTTGTACGGATGGGATGAACCCATTTGGCACCCTAGGTACCTAGCATAGCACTTGGCCTGTTCTACTGACCATTTATAATCTGCCCCCCTGGTTATGTATGAAGCGTAAGTTTATTCTGTTATCGCTTCTTATCTCGAGTCCTAAGCAACCCGGAAACGACGTAGATGTGTATCTTGACCCACTCAAACAAGATATGAAATTGTTGTGGGATAAAGGTGTTTCGATGTTCGATGCGCATGCGAAAATTGAATTCACATTACGTGCCATGATATTTTGCACGATTAATGATTTCCCGGCTTATGGGAATTTGTCCGGGTATACAGTTAAAGGAGCAAAGGCATGCCCTATTTGTGATGAGGATATGATTGATGAGCGGTTACATCATTGTGGGAAGAATGTATACCTGCATTATCGTACATGGCTTCCTTTAGATCATCCATTTCGTAAGAAGAAAAAGTTGTTCAATGGAAAAGTGGAGATGAGAGAAGCCCTTGTACCCTTACGTGGAAACGGGTTTCTAGGCGGGTAAAGGATACTGAAATAGTGTTTGGCAAGCCCTTTAAAAGTGTCTCAAATAACTTATACAAGAAAAGGTCTAAGTTCTAGGACCTCCCATATTGGGAATGTTTAGGAAGTCGACATTGTCTTGATCTAATGCACATTGAGAAAAAATGTTTGTGATGCTATTGTCGGAACATTTTTTAATATGCCCGGGAAGACAAAGGATGGAGTTAAAGCTAGGGAAAGACATAGCTGAAATGGGCAAACGAACTAGCACCTCGGGAGCGGGGACAACGCTATTATCTTCCACCAACTTGCTACACACTTTATCTAAGAAGGAGAAAACGAGTTTTTGTGAGTCTCTCGCATAGGTTAAAAGTCCCCGTTGGATACTCAAAAATTTTCGAAACCTTGTCTCACCGAAGGACTTGAAACTCATTGGTTTGAAATCTCATGATTGTCATATCTTGATGCATCATTTATTACGTATTTCAATACGAGGAATTTTGTCTTCCCAAGTAAGATACACGATAACAAAGTTGTGTTTCTTCTTCACAACTATCTCTAGCAAGGTGATTGATCCTAACACTCTAGATAAGTTGCAAGCGGATGTAATAGAGACGATGTGTCGGTTTGAAATGTACTTCCCACCATCGTTCTTTGACATCATGCCTCATTTGATAATTCATCTTGTCCGAGAAATTAAACTTTGTGGGCCCGTCTGCTATGAGGCATATGTGGCCTTTCGAAAGATATATGGGTACTTTGAAGGGCAAAGTGATGAATCCAACTAGACCGAAGCACGTATTGTCCAAAGAACAATTGCAAATGAAGTATCTGAATATGTAAGTCGATTTAGCATGTGCACAAGCAATTGGATTGCCAAAATCTAGACATGAAGGAAGACTTGCTTGTTGTGGTACCATTGGTAGAAAAATATTGTGTCTTGATAGAGAGTTGAAAAGAAAAGCGGAATATTTAGTGTTAGAAAATCTAAAACAAGTTCATCCTTACTTAGATGAGCACATGACTGTTTTTAGTGTTCAAGTATCCATTGAAGAATAAACGTGAGTTGGTGATTGAACATAATCGTTCGTTCGTTGATTGGTTTAAAGAACGAGTTATGAACCAATTATCTGACCCAAAAAAATGATGTATCGGATACGTTGAGATGGTTGGCATATGGGTCAAAGATGCAAGGTCTTTCCTATGAAGGGTATGACATCAATGGTTATTCATTTTACACTAAGCGACAAGATGACAAATCCACGATGCAAAAACGGTGGTGTTACGTTGGGGGCTTTGTCATCGTAGTATATGAGTAGAAGGGATAGAGCAATTGTTGAGTCAATGAAGTCTTACTACGAGTTCATTGAAGAGATATTAGAACTTGACTATGTTGACTTTAAGATTCCGCTCTTCCGATGCAAGTGGGTCGACATTCATCGTGGTTTAAAGAAGGATGAACATGGCTTTTTTACATTAGTCAATTTCAACCGGTTAGGGCATCGTGAAGATACTTTCATATTGGCATCACAAGCAAAACAAGTTTTCTACATGGTTGACCCCGTCGATTCGAAATGGTCTGCTTGTCATTGAAGGAAAAAGGAGAATACTTGGAATTGATGATGTACACGACGAAGAAGAATACGATGCACAATTTAATGAAGTTATTGCTTCGTCGGTAGTCATTCCAAGTACATTAGGGAAGATTTGGACACAAATTACATTCGTCGAGACCATAATGAGGGATTTTACGTTGTCAAAGAAAAAAACGATTAATAGGTAATTTATGTAATATTATTGCAACTACTATTGTTTATAATCTTCAATTATATACTTTATGCATTGTTACTAACCATTTTGTAGTACTTCATTTATGAATCTAACATGTCTTTGGTTGGTATTTGTATATGGATTCGGGTGTAGTGATGGAAGATGAGATAATGCATGATGCATCGGATGATCGCAGCCACGTTCGAGGCCGAGATTCTTGATGGAGGTAGTAGGAAGAAAAGAGTGAGCAAGTCTATAGGTCCTACAAAAGGGATTCGCTTTCATACCCGGGGTTCAAAGAGTACTTCATTGGGATCGGTGGATGCATCCGATTGAGGAGCATGTTAGTGCGTACAAGACACATGATGAATCTAACATGTCTATCTTGTACGATAGTTGGGATGATGTTCCACTAGGCCTTAAAAATAGTTTATGGGAAGATGCTAAAGTAAGTAACCCATGTAATTTAAAAGTCATTCTTTTAATTTAATTGAGATCTTGTTTATTAGTTACTAATCGTGTATTATTTTGTATATTAAAGAGAGAGTTTGGAATACAAGAGGATGAGAGGAAGGAACGAGATGTGTCGACTACTTGTGATAAGCGGTGGAGAGATTTCAAGTCAAGATTGGTGAGTTGATGGATCACAAAACGAGAAGGGGCCTAATAATGTTAAGCAACCGTACGTGCTCTATCCTTTCATCACGGAAGAGATTTGGGAGCTATTTGTAACAAAGTATAGCTCTTAATGAGTTTAAGGTAATATATGCGTTACAATCACATAATATGTTATAATCAAATTTTTATGTTGTGAATATTGACTAGTTACTTGTTTTCATATTAGGCTAAAAGTGAAAGAAGCAAGAAAGTCTCATTTGCCAATATTCATCCTCATTTTTTGGGTCAAAGTCGTATGCAGAGATGATTCCTTTTTGGAAAAAAAAGGGTATATCCCTTCATCATCTACAACATCATCTGTTGACTCATCCACATCTTCAGTTTTTTCCTCCTTGCCGGATCGAACTTTGACAAGGCTTCTCGCGAGATCGAAAAAAGATAAGGAAGGAAATCATTTCTTCCCTAATGAAGAAACACAAAAGATAAAAGAGTCCATTGTAAGCATTTTTCAAATTTTATGATATTTTCTTGTCTAATTACTAGTATTCTACTAATCATATGAATTTTGTTTAATTGGACGTAGGATGATTAGGAAAAGGAAAGAAAAGGAAGGAGAGTTTGTTCCAGGTCGGATGGATGATGCTCTATCTCGTGCTCAACAGAGGAAAGACCGTCCCAGGCGTGTGTTAACAACAAGGCGTAGCATTGGGATTACATCTGTTTGGGGAGATCCCGATCGGAGTAGTCCTCGCTTCGAAAGGGTTGGGGCATGGATGATGAGGAGATGCGGGAGTTCGAGGCTAGAGTGAGCCAAAGAGTTAGAGAGCGAGCGATGCAAAGAGATGAACTCGAAGATAGATGCAATAGTTCAAGAAAAGTTGATGGCTTTTTGCGGCGCAATTAGGTCTTCAAGTACCAAATCAAACAAGGGAAGATGCGTCGGTCCGAAGTCCTCACACTCCAGCTTGATCCTATTAGCATCACTCGGGGGCAATGATCCATTTGTGTACTTGCGGTATATATTTATTTTATATCTTCTAAGATTATGATATTATGCTTCTAAAACACTTATTTAATGACATTGTGTTCTCATTGGATGTTACGAGTCAAGTTCCGTGTCGTTTGGCATTAACTAATGTCTCTGGTCGATCATTGTAGTGAGGCTACCGCTCATCCACAACCTGGAGTCATCATCACATCCTACGGCCGTGAAAGTGAGTGTTGATAATTTTTTTCCGGACTACGCAGATGCTCCAGTTCCACTACCTACTCCATACATCGTGAAACTCAATCAAGTTGAGGGTTCATTGATAGAATGGCCGAAAGATTGGTATTTGTAGTCTCGGATAATCGAGTAACTTATGTTTAATATACTACGTAAGCTTGATTGATATATGAAATAATCTATATACATATATAGTATGAATTAAAAAGAAGTTTAATTGAATTATGAACATTTGCACGAGGAAGGTGCGATGAAGAAGAAGAAAACAAAATAGTTGGTAGTGATCTTTGCACCGATGAGTCCGCACATAGGTACATAGATCCTTTTATTGACTTATCGTTGGAGGATATGGATGATATTGTGAAGGATATGCACCGATTATTTTGCAACCGCCATCAGTGGAGCCTTTTAGTATGCAATTTATGAAGGGGTACCGTCTTAACTATGATAGTGATCGGATGATCATTCTCTCGCGACAAGATGTTTTTCAACTTCTCACGGGAGCGTGGCTTAATGCATCCATTTTGCAAATATTTATGATGTGAGAATTCTCAAACTCTAAACTAATTAACATTGATATTTATTTTTATTGTTTTTTCTAAGTATAAGTATTTGGAGTGTAGGCATTTGGAAGAGGATTCCCAATCGAGGGGTACTTATTGTATTCATGTGTCTAAGTATGATTTCGGTGACCATGATACGCAATCAACCGAGATGTCGTGATCAACTACATGGCAAGTTCAATGAAAGCGAATCAAAATATGCGTTGCATCCTATGTCCGTATATTCAAAAGTATGTTAGTTAAACTAATCTTCACTTTGTTTTATCTATATGAAATTGTGGTTATATGAGCATCACATTTTGTTTCATGCCTTAGGAAACATTGGATTCTTCTTGTCATTTGTCTATCTAAGAAAGCGGTATATATATTTGATTCGCTACGGATAGAAAGAAAATTAGCTATCAAGATGTTGCTGAATACGTAAGTTCATAGTTGTTATACATGTTAATTATTTTACATGCATTTTATGATATTTTAAATAATTTATAAATGTTTATATTAATTAATTGTTACAAAATTTCTATACTTAGTGCATATACAAGTTTCACGCACCTTGAAGGATCCAATAAAGGAACTAAATTATCCTTGATAACGATCCCGGTAAAACTCTTATGGTTTTGTATTTGATACACATTTTATAATTCTATTTAGGATTTTATTTCGATTCTAATATATATCTTAAATTTGGTGTAGTGTGCTCAACAATCAGGGAGGAGAGGATGCGCTATTTCGTGATGAAAAACATGCTTGAAATCGTTCTGCATGCACTATGATTCAGATAATTTACAAGGGTATATGTATGTCGTAAATTCGTTATTTATACTTATAGAATTTACAAGCATATTAACTAATTTAATATATTTCTAGCATTTTCCACCAAGTCCTCGGCCATACACCGCAATTGGGATCGACGAGCTCAAAGAACTTTTTGCAAAATACTTTGTAGAGGTCGTCGAAAGCCGAAACTAACTAGTTAGTATATGTGTTTGTAGGTTGAACAATATTTTGTTGATTGAACCTTGTTGGTTGCTTGATTGCGAGTTGATTGCAATATTGGTTGCTTTGAGATGTACTTGAATAGGTTTTGGTTATATATGCAAAATTTACCCAACGATTTCTTGGGTTGTCCAAATTACAAAGGAGACTCTTGAATTTTCTGCTTCATAATTATTAATATAAAATTCGTTTAGTTTCGAAGTTTAAGGTTTGTATATGAAAAAAAAAAAAAAAAAAAACACCCCAAAATCATCATTTGCCGCACCTTGCACAAATATCCGACGCAGATGATCTCTATCTATGCGACGCACGGTTAGCAATGTGCGACGGAGATGCCTCTTGAGGTTCTTGGGCGATGTGGCCTTGGTGCCCTACCATCACGTCGCATCCTGCTTCAATGTGCGGCACAAATAGGAGATCATTTGCGTCGCACATAGAGCGGCACGCGACGCAGGTAATGGTACGGCCAAGGCCACACATGCGCCGCCCGCCAAGAGTCATCTCGTCGCGTGGTAGTTCTCGGTCCGACGCAAATAGCGAGACAAGCTGCGTCGCATGGTTGTCCAAGACGCATATCCTATATCCCGATTTGCGTCGAGAGCGTGGTTGTCGGACCCATGTCCAGACGCAAATGGCGCCTCGCATCGGACGCAAATCGTCAATTCCAGTACTAGTGATTCCATGAATAGGTGAAATTATAAAGAACATAAATTCACATAATTTAAAAGCAAGACTTTTACAAGTTATGGATTCATATTAATAATTTAACTATGTAATTTATTAATTGTGGATACAGTGTGAATAGGAACATCATAACTTAAGTCACATTTCACCATGAATATTAAATTACCTCAAGTACTTGGACGGATTTTGTTGACTTACTTTGAGTTCAAAGAACCCTAGTTCCATCATTTTGATATCTTCACATTTGATGGAAACTTTCATTTCAACTACGACTTATAATCATCATTCTTCAAAAGTTCCTTGACATGTTTTTTGCCATTGCATCATTATGTTACAAGAGAGTAGTTGTGTTCCTTTTCATGCTCGTGTACGCATTTGCTTATAAGGTTAGCAAAAACTCTTGCATAAAATAGTTAGTTGTACCAATAATATTATCCATAGTACGATGTACAACAACTAATTAAGTCAATTCCCCTTGAAAACAAAAATTATTGTCAATAATTTTGAAATTATTTTTCAAGAAGAAAGCTTGATGTTGTTCCTCATAGATTTTCAAAAAAATTTATTTTGAACACATTGAAAATCTATTTGGAACAATCTAAATCCCATGTAAGCAACAAGAAAATAATATACAATTATCTCATAACCTAGTTACATGAATAAAAGTTTCCTCAAAATCAATACCTTTCTTTAGTTGTTCCTCTTAACAACTAACTTTTTATAGAATTCCTTAGTCAATGTCATTGTAAATGAATCGCATGAATACTTCTTATCTTCCAGTTAGAGGCAAGGAACTCGAATACCGGAAGTATGGAACCGCCTATTCCTACTAAATGCATAGGAACTCGCTTTTACATATTTATTGAGTTGAACTTCTATTTCATGAATTTGAACATGATCTTCATTTTTAAGCTCTTCTCCATGAGGTCATATAGATGGTTATTGTTGCTTTTGAGAGTGACATATTTCATGTTAGGAATTCTAGCTCCATAGGAACTTGTGAGTTCAACATGAAAACCATCTTTAACTTTTGTTCTTGGGAACAAACAAGTTAGTTTCAATTAAAATAATATGCTCACTCATTATTATGCACATCGTTTTCTTTGTTGTAAACTTGGTATGCTTTGTAATTGAAGGCGCATCACAGGAACAATGCCTCTTCACTTATATCATCAAACTTCCCTAGTAGAATCTTCCACTTTTTGAGTTCGTATAGGGTGTCTTGTTGATCAAAGATGTAACCATATCATTGTTGATGATCTAGAAGTAGTATTGACGACTTTTGTCTATAAGTTCCTTTCCCGGTTATAATTTTCTTCACTCGAAAGCTTGTAGTTTGTACCTTGTTTCCGCAAAATCATCAAACTTGTTTCGAACTTGGTTCCATGGTTAGATCTCGAATATAATAATTAATGACCACTTAAGTTTTTTATCTTCTTAGCAATAATTACACATTCTATGGAATATTCATTTTTGCTATTAACGAAAAGAATCAAGTGTTCCTTAAATAAATATCAACTATAACCAACACATATCTCCTTTAAAATTTTAATCTAAACACTTAAGATATCATGCAAATTCACATGAGAAGTTTCTAAGAATTTGTGGTGCACACCAAATTTTATGATTTTGAAAGAAGATAAGATCACATACTATCTTCATGGACATAGTTAACAAACTTTATCCTTTAGAACTATATATAAGAAATAGCTATAATCAAGTTCCTTGGTCTAAGTTTGTCAATCATGATGAAGTTAGAATATTATCATTTTGAAAGATATAAGTACATCATCTATAATAACTAGTTATGTCAAGTTGTTGTTAGGAATCAAATTGTGATCCACAAAGTATGTGTTCCCTTTTTTATTCTCTTCAAGTATTACATGTCTAGTTTTAATTGATGACGCAATTTAATTGCAAAACAACCAGAGTTATTGAACTTTAAAAAAAACTTTAATCAAAATGTGCTTCATTAACTCGACAATAAAAATATAAACAATGGAACAGGAATTTAACTTACCGGCCAACATTTGATTATTAAACAATCTTACCATTTTACGTTGGTCCATCAAGCTACGCTTCTTTCATCATAAGCATATAGCGAGAGTAATATTGATTTGTCTATCATCATATGCTTGGAACACTCGTTGTTGAGCTATATATTACGAGATGTCCCCCCCCCACTTAATATTGTTTGTTCCTTCATTTTGGGTTCTCATAAACTAAGAAATATAATCAGTAAAGCAAACCCAAAAAGAAATACTTTGTGCATGTTAATGTTAGTAGGTTAGTCAAAAGAGATAATATAGTTAAAGCATAAAATGAAATAAAGTTCCTTAAAAAAGATAGTCTCATATGAAAAATGAACTTCGCTTTGTTCAAGTGAGCTAAGATTAATTTCAAAAGAATTAGGAACTTGTGCCAAATGTTGGAATGTTCCTATACCATTTAATAGTTCCACTAATTCTAGTTTACCATCGCTTCTTTCAAATCAATAGTCAATGTTTCTTGATTTGAGAAACTAATTTTATGCATTTAATTCAGTGGAAATAGAATAAGTAGACAATAGGAACAGTTCGCAATTATAAGAGAATAAAGGCACTGATACTCTAATTACTTAACTCACTTAATCACTTAGTCACGCACACTTAGAACTTCATTAATTAAGTTCTTATATAATAGTCATTTGGATTAAACGTGAGATTAGATCATAGAATCATGGATTTGTGGCTTTAGAGCACATTGTTCCTTTGCTTGAGGAACAAGCACATCAAGCTCCACTTTGTATACGTTCAATTGAACGTGTTATATCTAGTATCCCACTTTCCTAAATTCTAGGAATTTTTTAAGCATAAGCTCTTATTATTTTCTCTTATCCTAAATAAAAATTTAATTTCAATTCTTTTTAATAATATCAAAGAAGATTTCTCTTTAAATATGAAAGATCTAATTTTTCAAACAAAATAGAATCTTTCCATAACCAAAAATATTTTATTAAAATGTTTTAACTTAGTTAAAATATTTTTTCCTTAAAACCTTCCTAAATTCTTATTAGTTAATAGATTTGTTGATTCATGCTTAATTAATTACTATGTTCGTTTTAGTTGTGTCAATACGTCTGTTCCTTTCAGAGGAACTGATGATCATTCTCTTATTACATCCGCAAAGTTCCTTTGCCAATATTAATAATCTCCATAGTCAAACCTACAAAACATAATCATAGTTGCCTAAAACTTGAAGAGAAGTTAAATTGAAATAATTCATTTATATGTAAAACTCGTAAAATAACTTCTCTTTTATAACCTTCTACAGTCATGTATTAATAAGTTATATTAAAAAGCATATTTGAGAATAATAATGACCAAGATATATAGTAGTATGTAAAGATTATTACCCAATTTCCTAAGAATACATACATTTTCCAGCTTTTCTAGTGAGAGGAACTCATGTCTAGAACTACTTTCTAGAAACAACCTCTACATCAAGAGATGTAGGTTCCTTTCACATGACCTGCAAAATAAGCAAGTTCTTGGTTTTTGTACCCAAATATATGTTGGGTCCTTTCTTGTTAGTAAGAGTAACATAAAGTATCCAAATTTCAACCAAATAAGATTCATATATCTTCTATTACTAACAAGAACAATCATGCATTTTTACAGTAAATATCTAATGTACTCAATATGCATGGAAAAATAGTTCTTTGGCAAATAAATGAAATAGTCATATATTGCACTACCTAAAGAAGAAAGTTTCCTTTTGTATAGAAACCAAGTTCCAAGAGTGACAATGTGCATTGTTCCATATGACTTGTTCCTTGAACCATTTCTAGTATACTAATTCTTTGAAATTTCAAATACAATTTAGAAATTTGAATTTTGTCTTTAAAAAACAATTTTAAAGTTATCCGAAATTGCAAAAAAAAAAAAACAAAGCCAAATAGAACAATTTTACTAGAAATACTATAAGGAACAAGTTCCAAAATAATGTATGCGTATAAAGAATATCTCAAGTAAGAGATACTTACATCAAAGGGGATATTGGTAATCCTTGAGTGACTTTAAATTGATAATAAAATGTCGCCTTCCAATTATTCCTTTGAATGACGTAGGGTGGAGTTCCTTTCTCGTATAAGTTCCTTCATCTTAATTGCAGGAACTTAACTCTCAGGGTTTCCGCTTATCACCGAGTTCGGCGCTATGATACCAATTGTTATTTCTATAGCAACACTACAAGAGGGGGTGAATTGTAGTGTCGAACTTATTGCCCAAATAATGCGAAATTTAAAACATAAGCAATAAGGAACTGAAAGTGCAAGAGAGATTTTACGTGGAAACTTCTCGTCTCAATACAAGAAGAAAAACCACGACCTACTCGGGATTTAAATTCTTCACTATAATTGGGAACCTCCTCTGTTACAACCTATTACATGCGCAAGTTCCACTCAAAACTCTAACTCCTCTCACAAGTTCCACTAGGAACTCTAACTCTCTCACAATCTCCACTCTATACTCTAGACTTAACTCTAAGTCTTTCAAGAGTTCCCACAACTCTTTACAAAAGGTTTACTCAAACCCTTCACCCCTAGATAGACTTCATCCCAAGTCTATGCATACACAACAAGAACTTACTCAAGTTCCTAACTCGAACTTGATACAAGATTCACTCAAACTCTTAACTAAGTCCCCATTACAAGAGTTCACTCAAACCCTTTAACCCCAAACTCAAATACAAACATTTGCTAATATAATTTTTCTCTAGTATACGAAAAACTCGAAGAACTGTTAAGGAACATGTCACTTGTAGGAACTTGGAACTCATAGGAACTAACTCAAAACAAGGAATACAAAAATATATTTCTTTTATGACATTATTCCTGAAGCCATACCTTATGGAATGACACACATCAGACACTATGGAATGAAACCAGTCAGACACTATGGAATGACACCAATTAGACAAATTGAAACTTGAATAAGACGTCCTATTTATAGTTGAATTTATTCTGAATACTCATTCAGTAACTTCCCACTACTTAGACCACTAACTCCATGTTTCCATTATGTTTATTGTTTGGTAACAAAGAAATCAATAACTCCACTAACTTAATTTGAATGTGTACAGTAAACGTGGGTTGTATAACTTGGAAAATAAGTAAACTATTGAACGTGTACTTGGAAATCAATTTATTAAATTTATTTTAATTAAAACCGAAAACTAAAATACCTTTTCTTTTATTAAAAGATTTGTCACAAATTAAATCCCTTATTTTTAGTTGACCGAAAATATAAAAGATAAAATCTTTACTTAAAAAAAAAATATATTTTCCAAAACAGAAAATCTAAATAAAATCTTTTCCTAAACTAACTTCCTAATTAATAGGATCTAAGTCTAACTAACTAGGAAACAAAAAAGACTTAGTCTTTACACTATCAGACTACATGTTCAATTTATAGAATTATTTTGTTGTTCCTAATACTGAATACATGAGTTCCAGTTCGTACAGGAACTCGTGTCTACAAGTTCCTGCACTCACAAAAACTCATTGTACGTATTATAAATCTAAGCTTTTTATTTTCGAAAAACTAATAAGATAAAATATAAATAAAAGTTATTAAAATCATAATCCAAAATAAAAACCGATTTTATCTAAATCTATTCTATTTAAAACTTATCTTTTATATAAAAAATAAACCTTATCCTAAAACAACTAATGCATATTATATAAAAATAATTAACCAAGTAGAGATTTATTAAGAAACAAACTCTAAATAAATTCCTATAGATTAAGATAATAATATGCATCAGACTTATTGACTCGTAAATACTTTTGACTCTAAGTTGCAAGAGTTCCTTTTGACCTTATGAGTTCCTTTTGACCTTGTTCCATTACCATTCACGTTTCTACATACTTACATGAAGCCTACAAAATAAACTAATATTTTATGCCTTCATGCTCCATGCTGCTCCAACTCAAGAACCGCATGTTGATAGTTCCACCTCTGGAACTTTGGTGTGCTAGTTTCTTTAAGGAACTTCGCACTCATAGTTCCTGCTTAGGAACTTCTTATTTCAACTCTGAAACGTCATCTTGCTGCTCCGACTCAGGAACTGCTCCGGAACTTCATATTCAATGTTCCTCTTAGGATAACCTAGGAACCGCTCTGTTTGTGTTCCTTATAGGAACTCTTTTAGGAACTTCACTTGTTGGAAGTCTTTCATGATGTGATATATTCAACCTTCCATGACTTTATTATGTTAATGTAATATGCACATCTCAAAAACTATGTTAGTTAGATAATCATCATTAGTTTGCAATCATCAAAACTCTAAATGACTCAACAATTTTCTACTCTTTTGCCACTCATGCAGTCTACTTTTTCATATAATAATCCACGTTATAATTTCTCTCTCCACCTTTTTATTTTCTCTCTCACACTGTTTGACTTTCTCCTTGATTCTATCCCAAAATGAAGGAAGTGAATTAAAAAGAATCAATGGGATATAATTTTATAGGTTAGGATTTTATCAAATTTCATTACTTTTAGTTCTCTTGTCTTGACTAGAACACATGCGTTAGTTATCTGATCGTTGTACCAAGAACACTAAACACCACTTCCTAGAAAGAAGTGATAAGTCAGATCCCAAACTTATATTGATTTTTAAATTTCTGTACAGATTGGAGTAATAGATACATCAATCTTAATTTAGTTCCTTTTATAATATATACTTCATATGTTTCGAATATAAGTTGTAACCATATATTAAAACGTAGGTTTAGGAAGATGCTAGAAGAGGTAAAGAGGTGTATTAATAATATCCATTGAAAACTCCCGAGAGGAGTGATTGATTTCTTAAGTGTTCAAACTATTTTTGAGTATTTTATTCATTTATTTTATCTATCATTCCTAGTCTAGTCAACTGTCGAGGAAGGGAGTTTTGGGTTTGGTAAATACGAGTCGTGTCAAATACGGATTTGGAGTATTTTCGGGTTGGGTCGAATATGAGTCATGTTAGGGGGTCAAAATATGGGTGAATAATGTATTTTTATCAACTTGATAGGCGTGTCACACACCTAACAAAAATAAAAAAGCTAACTAATCCTCCTAATAATGAGTAGGGTAAGCCAGGGTCGATTCCACAGAGAGAATGTTGTTCTATGATTAGTCCTTAAGTAATGGTAAAACTAAAAAAGGAGATTAATGTCAATGACGGTTGAATCAACTACACTAATCAATATATAAATAAAAGACTCTAGAGTTAATGAATTAATACAATAATAATTCCTACCTCAAACTAATCATTTAAATGCTCACAAGGAAAAGTCCACCCTATAAAAATACCATAAACCTCTCTGAGTATCTATGGCTTCCCTAATATGCACTCAAGCATATCCCGTGGAATCATGCAAATTAAAGACATTAAACGCGGCACTCTAACTTTCTAACAATCTATTTTACCTACTCTCGTGGATACTTCATGTCCTTGATTGAAATACTCAAATTCGTCAAAACCCAACCCCGTTGGATCAAGACAATGGAATAATAACAATACTAATTATCCTTATTTAGTATTGGAATATGCACAATCAATTAAGCAATAACAATCAAATAATTAATTTGGAAATTTAAAGGCACAATCATGAATTAATTCATACTAGGGTTCAACTTAACCATAGATAAAGAACTACTCAAACATAATTGAAATGAATAAACAAACTAGAGAACAATAATTAAAATTCATAATAATAAACAAAGGAAAAACAAATACTTGATTTAATGGAAGAAAGGTAGAGTCTTGAAGAACAATGTATATCTACAAGTTTCTCTTCTAACTTCTCTCTAGAAACCCCAAAAAGTGTATCCAATAAACTCTATATCCCGTCATCAAATAAATAAAAAGAGTATTTATAGCTTCCTAAAATAACAAAACCAACTAAATAAAAACGCGCTATGAAGCATACCAACATGGATGTCAATAATGACACGGATGTGTAGACCTGCTACTACATAAATATCCTACGAAAAAAAAGCTATCGCGTCGAAGAAATCAAAGTGACACGGGCGTGTCATGAATGACACGGACGTATTGGCTTGTAATTATCGTATTCTTCATCTCAACTTCGAACAACTATAATTTTTGATCCGGAGCTTTGTTTCACACATGTAATATAGTGTTGGAAATCCCTTGAAGTCTAGTTTCCAACCCAGCTTTGAATTACCTCATTAGCATTTTTGTATCAAAATATATGAGCAAAATGATGAAGAGGTGTCATATTTCGCACAAGTCCACAAAGCCGTTTATATCGCCTTCAATTCTAATCCAATTTAGGAACATGATATATCGTTTTAAAGGCCATCCAAGTGCCATAATCATCATCTCTTCAAATAGGTATCTAAAGTACATGATATTACATTAAAGGACCCAACAACTCGTGAAAGCACCGTAGCTTATAAAAAAGGACCTAAATATGCATAAATGCATTGGGAATGCTCTAGTAATACGTGAAAATACACCCTAATATGCAATTAAATGATGTTAGAATATGCACTTATCGAACTCTCCAAGCTAAACATTTGCTTGTCCTCAAGCGAACCAAACCAATTCATAAGGGATGAGTAATTAATAGGCCCTTCTATACAAGACTTTTACGTTTCAACCATTCAATCTCCAAGACATAAAATTCGGGCATAACGTATACTATAATTATAAGATTAGACTAAGATAGACCAAAATCAAACCTCGCATAAACTCATGTATTCGTAACTTGACTCACCATGGGTAACCACAATCCTTCCTCCCAAGCTAACTCAATTGAACTCGGTAAACCTCACTTTAGTTGAGCACATATTCTCTCATTTGTTTATATATACCAAGTCGACTTGAATGAAGCATTTATCTTTAAACTTGATTATCATCTCATTCTCCACTTAAAAATGGCAAAAGCATGCATATAGATCATGAGGACTTACAAGTGTTATAGCACGGCTAAGTTAAGGGTGGGAAAATATTTGGGAATATGGTGCTAAAAGCCAACTAGTAGAGGAAATAACACTTTAACATCTATGGTCATTAGATGCAATGCCACAAAAACTTCTACTAGAAGTTCAACAACACATTGCTAATAAATCAAGATAATACCTAATCCTTATCAACTCCAACAAATTTCATTCACCTTTTATTCAATCTTTCTTTCGCTTTATTTTTCTTTTTTGTCAAAATTATTTTTCTAACTACTTCATCATTCATTTCATTTTGCACTTCCATACTATTTCAACCAATTTTCTTGCAACATCTTTTCTTCCAATAATTACCGCAAAACTATAAACACAAGCTCAAAACATGAACTTTAATGCTACTCCACTTAGCAAGGCTTAGGTAGAAATCATAAAAGGCTAGAGGCTTGTAATGTAGATTGATAAAGAGAGTAGGATATCAAAAGATCAAGGTGGGCTAATTAAAGGGAATAATATATATATAAAAAGAAAAATATCTCAAGACTCAAAACCATCAAAAGAACGCCTCAATCATACCAACACATGCATATGTTACATAAGTCTCAAAGAGTGCTAAGGCAAGTTCAAGAGTCATATTTCATGTGGAACTATCACACAAGAAAAACAAGACTAATGTAGATGTGTCAATCTATAAGGTTTGAAAAAATCCTCAATGGGCATATGCTTACCAAGTAAAATCAAGTCCTTCTTAGGAAATGTCAACCAATCTTACCACAAACCATTCGAGTTGCAAAAAATCGTACCATGAAGCAATCAATGAAGTCTAACTCAATATTGTACAATTTAATTACAATATCGAAGATATTACCAAATCTCATGAATTATCAATCTCATGAAATAAAAAAATATACCTCGTAATCATCAAAGAATTTCTTAAATTATATGCCATGCATGAATGCAACAAAAATGCAAAAAAAAAAATTAATAATATACTCCTAATACTAAGAAAGAAATAAATCCTAACTCACTTTCGTAGGAATCAAGATTGCACTTAGCATGTGCAACAAGCCTTTAAACCCCTAGGGCCGCCCCTAGTGGACGAGTAAGGTCTCATGAAGGTTTTCAGAAGGCGTACCCACAAAGCATGCAAATATATACAAGTCATGACCTAAAGAGTAAATCCTCCCCAAAGCTAAATAAAACATTGTCCTTAATGTGACAAAGAACTATAGGGAGGGGAAGGAAAATGGAAACATCCACAACCACATGACAGATTAACTTCCTTAATCACACAATCAAGTTAAACCAAAACATATAGAAAAAGAGATATCTCTCAAGAACTTGAAGAAGGGAAAAGGAAAGAGTATATCATACGTGTTGTCGAGTGAAAAGCCGGGGTTGAACCTCCTCACACAATATAAGATGAAGTAGTTAGAAATTAATCTCAATGAATAATGGGAACTCAACCTCCGGATCACAATTTGCACAAACTTTATAAGTTAGTAATCAAATAAAATAAAATTTCCTCAATCTAAATTTTAAAAAAAATTAGGTTAGAAAACTCGGGTCAGCCTCCCAGGAATAGGTCATCAAAGCCCTTAGTAGTTCGTCAAACGCAATCGCATGCATCTCACAAAAAGTAAATGATATACAAAAGAGAATGTAAAATAAATTAGCTCTAAAACTCTACACAACCTACAAAAAGGAAAATCAAAGAAAAGTTATATTCACAAAAGAAGGAAAAAGAAAAATTATTAGTCTTTTTTACATGACCCATTATGTTGAGAAGAAACCGAATGTACATCAATCACATGATCATAGAAGTCATTCAAAGAGGGAGAAATAAGGAATGATGGAGGATATAATATAGGAAAAGAAGGAATGAGGTTAACTTTTTGAGAGAAAGGAACATGAGACTCAAAAAACAAGAGGTTGAACCGACAAGGACTCATGAATCACCTCACTCTCATTGATAGACTTCTCCAAGGTAGGCTTTTCAACCAAGGGTTCTTCCTCCTTTAAAATATCCATCACATTGATTTTTCCTATAATTTGAACATCAATCCCATGACACTCATTTTCTATCCAACCCTTATCATCAACATCATAAATATGCGATTGGGATGAGAATTTTGAGCGTAATAATCAAAATCAAAAAGCGGTTAAAAGCATTCACTAATGTCACGTCACACAAAGAAATAGCAATGAGCAAGTAGAGTGATAATTCAAAAAATAAGAAGGTGTTGTAATACACCAATGTGGTTGTGGGGGTTGGTCTAGCCGATAAAGACACATCCCACTCATAGTTATTATTAGCCAACCACCCAATAAATCCCAACAATAACCGGTGATTGGCTAGAAACTTCCCATTAGACATAAAATCAAACATCACCTTAGTTTCTTCATTTAAACCCTCATAAATTACTAGGCTCATATCCCAAATTTCAATTCCATGGTTAGGACCAACAAAATTGCCAAGTCTATAATAGTATTTCCAAAACAATTCATTGTCATATTGTGGAAGAGAAAAAAATCGCTCAAGAATCAATACAAAGAATATTGGGTTCATGGAACAAATATGGTAATTCATGAGAACTCATGCAAAAATCGGGAGAATTTTGATACGATGCATAAAGACTATAAACTTGAGAACCACAAGAATTGTGAATATGTTGCCTATCGAAGAAATATCCCCATCAAAATAATAATATGACTCCATGATACGAAAAGAGGGGAAATATATATATTCACAAAAGAAATGAAAACTTTTTTATACACAACCTAGTCTCACCAACAATAAAAACTAAATAAAATAAAAAACAAACTATCTCCCGGCAATGACGCTAAAACTTGATAGGCGTGTTGCACACCTAATAAAAAATAAATAACCTAACTAATCCTCCTAATAATGTATTAGGGTAAGTGAGTATCGATCCCACAGAGATAATGTTGTTCTATGATTAGTCCTTAAGTAATGATAAAATAAAGGAGATTGATGTCAATGATGGTCGAATCAACTACACTAATCAATATTTAAATAAAAGACTCTAGAGTTAAGTATCCCCACTAGCATGAATTAATACAATAATAATTCCTACCCTAAACTAATCATTTCAATGCTCACAAGGAAAAGTACACCATATAAAATACCATAAACCTCATGTATGTCTTTCCTAATATGCACCCAAGCCTATTCCCATGGAATCATGCAAATTAAAGACATTAAACGCGGCACTATAACTTCCTAACAATCCATTCTACCTACTCCCGTGGATACTTCATGTCCTTAATTGAAATACTCAAATTCGCCAAAACCTAACTCCCGTTGTGATCAAGACAATGGAATAATAACAATACTCATTATCCCTAATTTAGTATTAGATTATGCACAATCATTAAGCAAGAACAATCAAATAATTAATTTGGGAATTTAAAGGCATAATCCTGAATTATTTCATACTAGGATTCAACTTAACCTTAGATAAAGAACTACTCAATCATAATTGAAATGAATAAACAAAATAGAAAACAATAATTAAACTTCATAATAATGAACAAAGAGAGAAAAAAAGAGAGAAAAAAAAGTACTTAAATTAATGGAAAAAAGGTCGAGTCTTGGAGAATAGTGTAGATGTATAAGTTTATCTCTTAACTTCTCTCTATAAACCCTAAAAAGTGTATCCAATAAACTTTGTTTCCCGTCATCAAATAACAAAAGAGTATTTATAGCTTCCTAAAATAATAAAACCGACCAAATAAAACGCAGCTACGAAGCGGCAACTAACACGGACGTGTCAATAATGACACGGACGTGTCGACCCGCTACTACATAAATATCCTACTAAAGAAAAGCTACCGCGTAAAAACAAGGTGACACGGGCGTGTCAAGAATGAGACTGACGTGTTGGCTTGTAACCATCAAATTCTTCACTCAACTTCGAGCAACTATAACTTTTGATCCGGAGCTTTTTTCTCACATGTAATATGTCGTTGGAAAGCCCTTGTAGTGTTGTTTCCAACCCAGCTCAATTACCTTATTATCATTCTCAGTATCGAAAGATATAAGCAAAATGGTGAATAGGTGTCATATTTCCGCACTGCAAGACACAAAGTTGTTCGTATATTCTTCAATTCCAACCGTTTTGGGCACATAATATATCGCTTTGAAGGTCATCCAAGTTCCTTAATCATCAAGTTTCAAATAGGAGTCTAAAGTACCCGAGATTACATTAAAGGACCAAACAATACATGAAAGCACCGTGGCTTACGAAAAAGGACGTAAATATGCATAAATGCAATGTGAATGCTCTAATAATACATGAAAATGCACCCTAATATGCAACTAAATGACGTTAGAATATGCACTTATCACATTTTTTCTGTTTTTCATATAAAATGAGCAATTTTCGTACATATAACTACTATTTAATCTTTTTCATGATATAATGATTATATTAATAACATATATGTGATTTAAACCAACAAATTTGGAAAGACAACTCCAAGTACTATCAAATCATGATTTATCATAACAAATCAAAGATATTGAAGTTGATGTGAAAATCAAATATTTATGGGTTTTTCTATGTAGTGCCCATGTGCTTTACAAAATTCTATGTTGTACACGGCCTTTTGAAATTTTCATATTGACCCCTAAACTTTCTAAATGTTACACAAAATACACTTATACAAAATATCAAACAAGAGATTTTGAGACTTTCTTATCCTCAGGCATAGAGTAGGATTTTTTAGCCTTTATTAGTTCACCGAGGTTAAGGATATGATTAAAGAAATTGAAGGCTAAGTAAGGTTCGGGGTAGGATTTTCTATTAGTAAGGGTATCTCGTGGTGATGTTTAGAAAGTTTAGGGGTACAATGTGGAGAATTCATAAAGTTCATATATAATTTAGAATTTTATAAAACACAGGAGCACTACGTAGAAATACCCAATATTTATTTCATGTAAATGTATATATATGACTATTTTTGAGTTATATTGTTAAAAATATTATATTGTGCATTTTAAAGATATGGTTCTTTATAATTTAGTTAGAATTTTGTGTAACGTGGTTCAGCTTGGTATAAGCGTCTAAAATCATGCTACCTCGCACAATTTTAATTCTATAAACTAGAGCCTCGATCGAATTAGTTTTAGGAAAAAGTAATAAACCAATAAAAGAAAAGAAATTTTGAGATTGAAGTGGATATCCTTACTTAGTTCAATGAAATATTCTAATTGTGCACATAAATGGACTTCAATTCAATTTAGTTGAATACATAGACAAACATGTTAAATGTCGTTTTTAACACATAAGATCAAATATTAGTTATCACTTTTATTATTAGAAGATCAATATCGGGGTGTAAGTTATTTGGTTAAAAATAAAAAAACCGAACCAAACCAAGCTGAATTAATAATTTGGTTCGGTTTTTTTAATCTATTTGGTTTGAACCGAAAAATTTTAAATTTTTTGGTTTTCGGCTTGGTTTGGTTTATATTTTGAATAAGCCAAAAAAAAAAAAAACCAAACCAAAAAAATGGGTCTTTAATGTTCTAAATAATAAAATCTCATATTCTCACCAAATGGCCAACCAACTAGCGAACACTTCTCCCCTCCTTCACGAACCTAGAGAAAAGCCTAACTTTTCTCTCTCTCCTCCCAACCTCCGTCCTTCCAACCTCCCAATCCTTTCTATCTCCCCGAGCACATTCCCAAAATAAATAAAATTTACATAATAGATAAGGGTTAAAAGAAAAAAAAATAAGGCATGAGCGCAAAATTTACTTTAATTTTCTAAAACACCGAATAACTTCGTAGCAATTTCCATGTTTACTATCGCTAAATGGATTTGGCCGAAGGAGAAAGCCCATCAAAATCTCTCTATCTCGAGCTCCGCCCGTTTTCAAGGGAATTAAGAACTCAAGAATATCAAGAGTTTGCTTTATCTTTTTCATTATTTTCGTTGTTTTGATCAATTATGTTTAGTTCTAATACTTCAAATTTAAACTCGCTTGTGATTTTATGTCATTTTCTGAATTTGCACTTGATTCTTTAGTAGTATTTGTAATATTTGAAAAAAAAAAATTGTTTGCATCATATTATAATTAGTTTTTTTGATTTGATTTTGGTTTTATAATTTCATTTTTGTTTGGGTAGAATTTTTGGTTTGCATTTGGACCATTCCGATTAGTTTGGTTTTATTCCAAAACCACCGGAAATTGAACTTACACACGTAGATTAATACATCGCTTTTTTCACCAAATACCTCGACAAATTGTTTTATTCACATGATACCCCATCTTTTTTCAAAATTCACCATATACCCCTCGACTTTCTTGAAAATACATCGGGACGCCCTTAATGACTAACGGTGGTTAACACCAATAGTCATTAATCCTAATTAATCCAAAAAAAAACCCTAAGTAACCCTAATTAACCCTAAGTAACCCTAGTTAACCCTACTTCTCTCCCTAACCCACCAACATTAAACCACCACCACCACCCGACCCCACGCCCACCCCCACCACCCGACCCACCCTACCCCCACCACCACCTCACCTCACCCCCTCCTCCTCCCCCCGTAGTCCCCACCCCCACCCCCTTCGAATCCCGCAGCCTCTTCCCCACCACCCCTCAGCCCCGCAACCCCCCTTTCCCCTTCGAGCCCGCATCCCCCCTTTTCACAGCAGACTTATCCCCCTACCCCTTCGAATCCCGAAGACCCTCATTCCCCCACCCCTTCGAATCCCGGAGACCGATTGGAGTAATCGTTGGAAGCAAAATGAGAAAGCTCTAACTCCAAGTGCAACAATGACGGGTTTAATTTTATCCATTGAGCTGAGAATCCCGCGAGACCGATTGGAGCAACAATGGGCAGGGATTCGGAGGGGAGGGGGCCGAGGGTCAGGTGGCGGGAGGGTTCCGCGATTCGGCGGGCGGGGAGTGGGGCTACGGGGAGGGGTCACGGAGAGGGGGGGGTGCTGCGGAGGGGGGGTCGTGATGATGGGGGCGGGGTTAGGTGATGATTAGGGCGGGGGTGGGGTCGTGTGATGGTGGTTTAATGTCAGGGTTAGTGAGAGATAAGTAGGTTAATTAGGGGTTACTTAGGGTTAATTAGGTTACTTAGGGTTAATTAGGGTTACTTAGGGTTTTTTAGGATTAATTAGCATTAATGACAAATGGTGTTAACTTCTTATGTATTTTCAAGAAAGTCTCGAGGTATATGGTGAATTTTGAAAAAAGTTGGGGTATATGGTGAATAAAAAAAATTGTAAGGGGTATTTGGTGAAAAAAACATTAATACATACCTAATTCGCCATCTAGATTATCTTATTGGTCGTGATTTAATTACTTTGCAGTCTCATTTAATAATCAATATAGGGTTGATCATGTAATCGCACTTAAAAGACATTCAAAGAAGTTAAAAAAGCCAAATAACTAGTCATGCAAAAAGGAATAAGAAAATTATACAACATTATACATGCGATTGTAATTTAATAATTTACATCATGAAAATTAGAAGAGTTGTTAAAAAAAAGAATTGGTTTCGAATTAGAAAGAGGATCCTTAAGTTTAATACATTTTTGCCAAGGTCTATTGTAACTGACGTTGGTGGAATCAATCTTAAGCTTTGAAAAAGTGGTGAATGCGAAAATTCAATTAGATTGAACTTCGTTTGTTGAAAAGTGTTGGAAGAAATATGTGTAGAAGAGAGAATATTGTAGAGCGTTTTTTCTTTTTTTTATAGAGTATTTTTAGTCTTGAAAGCACGCAAAAAGTTCGAGAAAAATCGAAATAAAGCAATCTTATTATAGGCAGATGTGAGCTAGGGGAGCTAGGGTTTCAAGAGAAATGCTCCACAGGAAAAAGCAAGGTCGCGCTTAGCCTAGGAATGTTGCGTGGCGCCCGTGGTCGATGCGTCGCCGCGACCTTAGTTGTGTCAATCCGCTTTCATGATCTACTTTCTATCGCTGGCCGTGCAAAGTCTTGCGTCCGATACAAGGTCTTTTATTTTGTGCAAATAAGTCCTTTGCCGAATTTTTGTTTCATCTTTAAATAACTAATAAATCCATTAAATGTGATTTTTGAAATTAATTTAATAAAAGTTCTATTTAAAAAAATAGAATTTCAATTAATCATCATAAATAATCAACGTGATTTTTAAATTGATTTTCTTTTTCAATGGCTTTTAAACATATTTTGAACTTTAAATGGTTTTGGACAAGTGCTTTCAATTGATTTTCTTTAGTCCGTCATCAATTAGACCGACGGTTTATTTCATCGTTGTGTGCTAAAACGGGAAGACAAATTTTTGTGTCCTACAATATGGGGTTTGTTTCTGTCTAGAAATTATGGATTGTCGATGTGTGATGAGTTGGAATAGGTCCCCAACAACGTTCACCCGAATTAGCCGATCGTACGCGAAACCCGAAAGACCAAGTTAGACTACCCTGGGGTTATTCCGGATCGCCCTCCGACGCCGTAGAGAAAGTGTAGAGAGAGATCCTCTAGTTGGTTAGGTGAGAATTGAATACTTGCTCATTGATGAGACTCGGTGATATTTATAGTATTGCAAGTTCCTGCAGTGCAACATTGATGGGACGGGCTTTCCTCGGGGATCATCGGTTATGTTGCCTTTTCAGAAATTTGCCTTTTCCAAATTCCATTTGGGATCCCTTGATGCCCTGGAGCTTGGTCAACTCCCAAGTGGGACCCATTGTGCCACCTATTAGGTAACTTATGATGATGTGGTAGAGATATCGGGCTTTTACTAAGCTCAAACAATTAGCCCCACGCCATGGACATAGGAACACCGCGGTCCGACCCAAAGGTCGTGCCTCCGTGGCGGAATGGAAACCCGTTAGGTAGTCTCTCTTACGCCAACCGACCTTCGTTGGGCCTTCAACCGAACGAGTAGGTTGGACGCCACTCTGGATGAGGGGCTAATGAGCCCCAGGCCGTCCCGAATGGACGCGATGGATACTTAGCCATATCTCGGCTAAGCATGAAAGCGACACGACAAAAGAAATGGGGCCCTAAGCACGACCAAGCGGGTTGGACGCCACTCGACGAGGAGCTAATGAGCTCCAGCCGTCCAAGTGGGCGCCAATGGATACCTAGCCATATATTGGTCAAGTATGAAAGTGAATCTAAGCAAAGGAGGGGGTCTCGTACTAGCCGAGCGGGTAGGACGCCACTGGGCGAGTGGACTAATGAGCCCCGTGTCGTCCCAAGCAATGCCGTAGGATACTTAGCCATATTCGGCCAAGTACGAGGGCGACTTGGCAAAGGAGAGGGGCCTCCCTACCGGTCGAGCTGGAAGACGCCACTCGAACAAAGGGACTAATGATCCCCGTGCTGTCCGAGCGGGTGCCTATGGGTACTTAGCCATATTCGGCCAAGTATAAAAGCGGCCCGCAAAGGAGAGTGGTCTCCTATTGGCCGAACTGGGTAGGACACCACCTGACGAGGGACCAACGAGCCCCCGGCTATCTGAGCGGGTGCCAATCAAGCTAAGTATGAAAGCGACTCTAAAGGAGCAGGGGGCCTCCTACTAGCCGAACGGGGTAGAACGCAACCTGACGAGGGCAAATGAGCCACAAGCTGTTCGGGAGCGGGTGCCATTGGATGTTTAGCCATATTCGCCAAGTATGAAAGCCGCCCAAAAAGGATAGGGGCCTCCTAACGGCCGAGTGGGTAGGACGCCACTTAGACGAGGGACTAACGAGCCCCAGTGCCGTCCGAGTGGGTGCCATTGATGTTTAGCCATATTTGGCCAAGTATGAAAGCCGCTCGACAAACGAGAAGGGGCCTCCTATTGGCCAAGCTGGTAGGACACCACTCTGGCCGAGGGACTAATGAGCCCCTTAGCCGTCCGAGCGGGAGGTTTACCCATATTTGGCCAAGTATGGAAGCGACTCGCAAGAAGGAGCAGGGGGACTCCTACCGGCCAAGTGGGTAGGACGCCACTGGGACGAGGGACCAATGATCCCCAAGCCGTCCGAGCAGGTGACATTGGATGTTTAGCCATATTTCAGCCGAGTATGAAAGCGCCGACAAAGGAGAAGGGGCTCCTATCAGCCGAGTGGGTAGGACGCCACTTCTGACGAGGGGACTAATGAGCCCTGTGTCGTCCCAAAGGGTTCCATTGGATGTTTACCCATATTCGCCAAGCATGAAAGCGACTCAAAGGAGAGGGGGCTCGCATCGCCGAGAGCGGGTAGGACGCCACTCTTAGTTTTGAGCCGATCGGGCATTGTTGGACATTTCCGACGCTTTGTTTTTCTCGGGTTTAAGATGTCGACGTTTCGCCTCCTAAGGCTATGGCCTCCGGCCGACCGATTCACTTAGGCCTCCAAAAAAGCCCATTAAGGAAACACGGGGAGATTGTCGTTGCACTTTCCCCGAGGTACGCTTATATATATGATGGAGGAGAGAGAAATGAGGATCATTTATTCATTTCTCAAATTCTCATATCTCAAAATCTTCCAATTGTCCCAACTTTCAAGTTCGCTCTACCCCAGCTTTCTTCGTCCGACCGGCACCACTCGACTTTTATTAAGTTTCTTTCTTTTCTTTCAATAATTCTCGCCGACTCCCTGTTCAGAAATAATGGGAGGTTCGTCCGAGTCAAGGACCCCCTCGACCTCACCTCCCTGCCAAACCGGTTTAAGGAGGTGAAGGGGGGCAGAATAACGTTGGTGTCGACTTTTAATAAGTTGTACCGAATTCCTGCTTGCCTCGATGCCGTCTCTTTCGAGCTCTCCGTCGTTGGTGGAGGAGGACGAGGCCGAGGGCATCATTCCCTACCCTCGGGGAGGTGTCCCTAGCCTTTCCTCCTCGAGGGAGTTACTTAGACAAGTACTTGTCCGATGGTGTAGTTATAAAGGGCTATGTCGAGGGAGGAAGGCGAGGCGTCGACTTCAAAGCCAACCGGAGTACCTGGACCTGGATCCGAAGGGATGTCCGGTACCTTCTTCCCCCTTCCTAAGCCGATGAAGGCCTCAAGGAAGATCTTCGGGGTACAAGCGCTATACAAATAAAAGACCCTTTCCATCTCGGTCCGACCGAAAGCCCATCACGCTGTCCTCACTCCTCCCCCTGTTTGTACCACAATTTACTATAAAGCGCCTGGATATGGGACTTCGGCTTCTCCGACGCCTTTTGTCAAGGAACTCCCGAATGCCTACAACTTCGACGATCATCCGCATCTCTCTCGAACTCGTGGGGAGGTATCCCTCGCTGCTCAAACCCTTTGGAGATATCGGGGTGGTGTCGACCCTTACTTTTGGAGAAACATGTATAAATCGGTCGAGATGATGACCGGAGAGAACGGTCCGGGCCGGTGGAGGCTTTCTAAGTCCGAAGGGGGGTATCGACAGCTGACTAATCTACCAACTTCTCAAACGGGATTCCGAAGGGAGTTCGCTTGTGTACTTCGGCGGGGATCGGGGGATCCCAACCGGCCCTACCACAATTGGAGTCGCGTCAGAACGGAATTTCCGAGTCCCCGACCTCGCGATAAGGAGGCAAAGGGTGGCCTCGCTATATGCGCATCGAGTCTAAGATTCTAAACGGGGGTGAAAAGTTTGTCGGTCCGGGACCTCGGTCGCCCAACCGCCAATTGTTCAAGAATGAACACTTTTGTCGCCCATGGGTCTAAGCCCGGCCTTCCCGAAGGGTAATGCCGAGGGAGTTCGGTTTTCGGATCGAAACTGCTCATGTTGCTATTTTCCTTATTTGACTTTTCTCCCCTTTGTTTTCATAGCTTCATTCACTAGCGTATTTCACCGAGTTCGATCCTCGGGATGGCTGATAAGTTGAATTTTGCTACTCTCAAGTCCGGCCGCCCGTCAGGCCGAAATTGTAGCTAAGGTTATGCAAAACTTCGCTGATCCCAAGGTGTGTTATGCCGACTCGTGTTTATATCCCGAGCCGCATTCTTTGTATTTGGTGGTTTTCGACTAACTCTTTTTTGCATTTAGGGACCCCGCCAAGCCGAAGCCTAAGAGGAGGAAAGAGTGCTCAAGGGATAAGGTAGCTCAAACCGAGAAGGCGCCTGGCCAAGGCCAAGGCCGAACACGAGGAGGCTAAGAGGGCCAAATCGGCCAAATCTTCCAAGGTGGTCGAGGTGGAAAATCCTCACCACCCCACAACAAGCTCGTCCGAGTGGGTTGGGAGGCTCGGTCTTTCTCTTTACTCCTCCGACTTCCAACTCTTGGAGAGCCCCGAATACACTCCTCGGCCTCCTACTTCAGAACAGCGGTAGGTGGTCTTATGGCCGAAGCGGTCGCCCATGTTCCTTTCACCGAGCTTCATCGCTCCGATAAAAACAAGAGGGTGAATAAGGCTCTAGAGGTGCTCTATACTCCAACCGACCGACAAAGATCTTAACTCCTCCCTTGGGAAGAGCGAAACCACCGAGCTCTATCGCTCCCGGCTCAACGTGAGTTACTTCTTTGTCTTCCGTTATATCTTGCGGATTAACTCTTTTCCATTTGGTAGTTCTCCATTCGGATGACGAACATCACCCAAAACCGACCGGCCTCGCAAGACGAGGTGGATCGCTGAGGGAGAACGCAAAGAAGCATTTCACCGAGCTTATGACGTAAAGCGAGGCCAAGTGGATTGCCGAGTCCAAGCTTGATGATGCTTTGAAGGCTATCGAGAAGGACCAACAAGACCTTAAGGCCGAGCCGGATGGTTGGACGAAGGAGAGGTCCGATCTCGCCCTTGTGCGCGACTCGGCTCACACGCTAAGGGTGACGCCGAGGCCAAGTTGTTTAAGGCCGCACTTGACTTGGCCGACGCCGCGGCAAGTCGGAGGCCGCCGAGGAGAAGGCGCCTGTGACGTGAGAGTGAGGGTCGCCGCCGGGGGAGCAATGGTATGTTGAGTGGCAAACAACCCAGCTTGTGAAGATTACAATGCCGAGGTGGGCCACGAGGCTCATAAGATGGACGAGGATGAAGCCCTTGAGCGGCTAAAGGGAGTGTTGGCCGAGTCTCATCCATCGCTGGCTTGGGAACGACATCCGGTCCGTATACTGGAAGTCTATGATGCCGAGACATCCGAGCTCCAAGCGTAGATGGACTTGGAAGAGGACGAGGAGGATGATGATGATGAAGATGAGGTCGAGGATGATGATGTCGCCGCTAATCCCAACCCGCAGTGTCGAGGAGACCGACATTCTTCCTCCCCTCCCTAGCGCCCAACGCTTCGTACTCTTTTGCCTTCGCTATGGATCGGTCCGAGTCTTGTAATTCTGAATTCGATCAGTGAAAAGCATTCCTTGCTCTTTATCTCGCCTTTGTAATCTCGATCGACACAAATGAAATATTTAACGGTTTTTTCACCAAATACCCCGACAAATCAAAAAATTCACCATATACCCTCAATATTCCAAAATTCATCATATACCCATGACTTTTCAAAATTGTGCACCATTTACCCTTTTCCTAACGTCCATTAACTCTCCGTTGCCATTATTTACGAGCTTGCCATTATTTACCCTAAACCCTAATTCTAATCTAACCCTAACCCTTACCCTTACCCTAATCCTAAACCTAAACCCTTACCCTTACCCTAAACCCTAACCCACCCAAATTTCACCACCCCTCCACCCCTGTGCCCAACCCCCACCCCAACCTCCCTCCCATTCCTCCACCCTCCTCCCCCTACCCCAAAAATTTCTCATCCCTCCCCCACCACGTCGCGATCCTGTAACCCCCGCGCCCACCTCACCCCGCCACCTCCTACATTGTGTTCCTCGATTTCCACAGCGGCGTTCGTCAAGAAGATACGGGCAGCAACGAAGATCGACCGCGCATCCCACACGAAAACCCACTCTCTTCGCTATCAAGCCGATTTAAACCCACCCTTCTCGGTTCACCGTCGACGAAACTCACTCCCCTCTTCGCTCACCGTCGACAAAACCCATAAATTGAAAACTTCCCTCCCACGTAGCCCGAAATTCGAAAACGTAGGGACGGGGTTCGATTTGGGCGACGAAATGGGGGAGGAGGGGGAGGGGAACTGGGAATTTCAAGGGGAGGGGTGGGGGCTAGGGAAATCGACGGTGGAGGGGGGTGAGGGCGGGGCAGCCTGGGGGGAGGGGGGGGGCTAGGAAATCACAGGAGGGAGTGGCAAGGCCAAGCGGAGGGAGGAGGAGCTGCGGGGCGGGGAGGTGGGGGGGTGGGCCGGGGGGTGGGGTGGAGGGGGAGGGAAGGGGGCCGGCAAGGGGTTAGGTTAGTAGGTTAGGGTCAGGGCGTTAGGCTTGGTTCAAAGGGGTTAGGGTTGTGGTTTACATTTTATTGTTAGGCCTTAATGATGGCAAAATCGTAATTAAAGTTAACTAAGTTAGAAAAAGGGCATTTGGTGAACGTTTTGAAAACCCAAGGGTATATGGTGAATTTTTGGAACATTGAGGGTATATGGGAATTTTTTAATTTGTCTGGGGTATTTGGTGAAATAACCGAATATTTAATGTTTCTCGATCTCCAATTATGTTTCTTATTTGCAATATTATCTAACCGACTTATTTTGAATAACTCGGCTAAGTTAACCTTTCAATTTGACAAGTTATTTTCGTCCGACCGGTTAAGTCTTGCCGACTTGTGAACGCTTTCATCGGTTAAGTCCATATGACTCGGCTAAGTCGTTAACTTTAATTAATCACAAAAGTGTCGAAACTACCGACCGGTTAAGTCTTATCACTCCGAGTGGTTACAAAATGCGCCGAACTGGATACAAATCACTTCTCGTATATTACATGCATGCCCCTATTGTCTAGTAACAAACATTCTTTACACATAGAATCTTTTCAAGTCGTCTGTATTCCAGGGTCGGGCCAAGGGCACGCCTTTCGAGGATTCCAATGAAATGTGCCGAGCTTGATTACTTTGTTACTTTGTAAGGGCCGTCCCGTTGGCTCCTAACTTTCCCTCGATGCAAGCAGAGTCTAGTGGCTTCGACTTTTCGAACTACCCACGCCAAGCCGGATTGTTTCCTGCTTTGACTCTATGCGGTTGAATTGCCGAGTGATTCCTTTTGTTTGTACCGAATGGACTTCAACAATGTATTGCCCCTAGTTTCCCAAGCAAGAGATCCAAGTTGACGGGATTCTCCTCTTCGCTCCTCTCGAACTCGTAGAAGGTCATCCGGGGCGAGGGATGCCGACCTCCACCTGAGGACCGCCTCACTTCCATATACTAAGCTGAATGGAGAATGTCCCGTTGCTTCTTTTGTGGTGATCCGAGCCGACTGCAGGATTCCTGTTAGGTCGTTGACCCACGCTCCTTTGGCGGCCTCGAGGATTTTTTTATTTTTGAGGACTATCTTGTTGGCCGACTTGGCCTCGCCCGTTGGTTCCAAGGGCCTCGACAAAAGACAAAAACTTGGTTCGTATTCCAAACCTTGCACGCATTCCGTGAGCGGGGCCGCCGTTGAATTGTCGGCCATTATCTGATACCAATGCCCTTGGTACTCCAAACCTGGTGATGATATTCCTCCATATGAACGCTTCAACTTGTTTATCCGTTATTGAATAGAGTGGCTCATCTTCCGTCCACTTAATAAAATAGTCAATCGTAACTATTAAGAACTTCCGTTGACCTAAGTCGGGGGGGAGGGGAATGGTCCGAGTAGTTAAAATTTCCTATTTCATCGGTTCGTGTCATTTCATTTCTCATGTCGAAAACTCTTATTAAAATCCAAGAAAATCAAGTCATATTGAGTTGGACTTTTAGATTGGGTCATTTTTTAACAAGTCTAATCATCTTTCTCAAAAACAATGTAAAATGGTTTACATACTTTTGCAATGGGTAAGATATAATATTATATTTCATCTTGTACATTAGCACAGATTTGAAAGCTATTCCATAGTAAAGTTGCTTTTGTCGACGCTTCGATTGGATAAAAACGCGCGTGAATGGGCTTTTTTTTAGATTAGAGAGTACTAAATTCTTTTTACAACATAATAATATGGAATCGTTATTTAATAAACACGGAGATCAAAGCCAGAGCATCGGTGATCTAAACAAGGGGAAAGGAAGGTGGTCACAATTCCCACTGATTCGTCTTTTAATGCAAATTGCAAGCACATTGGCTCCAGGTCTGATTCCCTTCACTCCCAAATTGCAGAATACTCTTTGTTAAAATTAATACACTGTTCTCCTAAAAGTTAAAGTTCTCGTCAGATACTGATCTAGAAAGGATGCTCAAGTGTGCAAACTCTTAATTATATATTTATATTCTTACATTAGTAATTTAGTATTGCTTCTATACTATGGTGACGTTGGCTTCTATGGAATACTCGAGTCATATCTTTCTTCGGTGTAAGTACTACGTACGTGGTATTTACACACTTTTTTTTGTAGGGCTCAAGAGGATGGGTGTTAATGTACGATTAACCTACCACCGAAAATCCTCCTTTTACCTTTTATGATAAAGCGATTCAATTCTTATCTTTTATAAAATGAAATCCTCGATTTTCCTTGCTCCTGTAAGGCAGCTTAATATTCATCTTTACTTTAAAAAAAAAAAAAAGCGCCAAGACATGAGATCTAATCCATTTATAATATTACAAGGATAATTCTTAACTTTCAGGACTCAAATCTATAACCTTTAATGATATTAAAACTACTTTTATTGATATTAAAAACTACTTTATTGTTAGGAGAACTCTTAGTTGCATATCTCAAGATCAAATCAAAGATGGAACTAAATATTTCAAATAGATGGTTTGATTTTAGGAATTGAGGTTCGAGCTTGACGAGCGTAACAAAATCACAGAAATAATACGGATGAGAAAAAGCACAAAGAAGATAAACAAAATAACACAAGGATTTACAAAGTGCCTTGGCCAAAATAGAGCTATGTACCTACGTCCACTGTGTGGGGGATTCGCAGCTTCTTCACTATGATGTAGAAAACAAGAGAGAATAATACAAGGAGCCCTAAAGTTCTAGAGGCTAAAAGTGTGTCATCCGTTGTGTCAAATAATGAACACCAATAGGTCCTTTATAACA